>CM043020.1:11473768-11502625 GCA_023690525.1 Holotrichia oblita | reverse complement strand
CACATCGCATTTTATTGCGTATTAATTGCGTGCGCGTATTTCGAGCGCGTTTATTACGGTTTGTCCTTGACGAGGACAAGTCGATTGAAAAACATACGAACATTGACTTGGTTCGCGATTCATGAAGACATCATGGATGGGATACAACGAAGCGGCCTATTTCGTGTAATACCATTAGATGGTAGTTCGATGATGAAACGGAATTTTCGTGGGCAATTTTCGCTTAAATGATAATCGTGAATGTCGCGTGGAAGTTTGATAGTACAACCGCGAGTAGAGATAAGGAAATTTATGGAAATCTTAATAACTAAAACATGCAACGATAATTGAATTCTAGATTATATAAATAGTGTATTTTAGATATGGACAATTTTTGAACTTAAATAATAATAATGAATTCGCGTGGAAGTTCTGGATAAAAGTACAAACGTTAAGTAGAGATAGAATCGAAATTTATGAAGTAATAAATAATGTAGCATTCAATATGGATCTCAAAGTTCTAGATCTCATTTACACGGCTGATATCTACAAATTGAATCAAAATGGGTTTTATGCACATAAGATGTTCTGAGAAAAATTGTCTTTCAAAAAAACAGTTCCAATGAAACAGAGAATTATAGGAGGATAGGAGTAAAACATCATGAACTATTTTGGCAAGTATAAAATTATTTTTCATCCATTCTAAGACTCTGTTTTGAAGTCGCTCTAAGCGGTTGACGGCTTTCACAACCTCTGAACGTTTCCTTACAAGTTTGTATGCAAATTTCTAAGAAAAGGAACTGATGTTCCTACCGGAACACCAGTCCCGAAATATTAGTATGGGTCGCCCTTATCCTCTAGACCTCGAAATCTCGCTATGAAACGAAACGGTTTCACAACCGACAAATATTCTACGAAGTTTGATGAATCAGAGAGGTTGCCAACTATTTAAAACATTGTCATAGATAGATCCAGGAACTTCGTATGACTTCCTGAAATTAACGAACCACTGAAGTGCTTCCCGTTAGTCATAGAGTCCAGAAATGAAGTAACGAAGATATCGGTGCTGAAATGCACAGATTTGACAAACATTGTCCAATTGGAATATATGGAACTTTTATGAAAAGAAATTTAGTTCCTACGAATATGAATTTGTGCAAATTGCTAGCGGAAAATGAAGGAATAGAGTGTAGAATGCCTGAAATTATCGTGAACTTTAAAGCAAATTGGTTTAAAATTCAAGACTATTAACACAGGAAGAAGGATGGAGTTTCTAATATCTAAACGAAATTTGGTACTACTGAGATTTAACCTCCGCTAAATACTCGCGTACAATTCTGGCAACATGAGCGCGGGCATTATCATGCATCAGCATGAAATCATCTCCGATGAACGGTGCAAAAGGAACAATATGTGGCTCTAAAACTTCTCTTATGTATCTATCGGCTGTCATGGATCCCCCGTTAGCAAAATATAACGATGTCCGTCCGAGCTTCAAAATTCAATGCCACCCCACACCATTATCGAACTGCCTCCATAACTTACTCTAGCAAAAAAAATGGTTTTGAAAGAAACGTTCACCAGTTCTCCGGTAAATTCTTTCACGTCCATCTGGTGTTCTAAGACAAAATCTGGACTCATCCGTGAATAGGATGTTGCTCCATTCTTCGTTACCCCCATTTACATGTTCCCTAGCAAATCTAAGGCGTTCAACTCGATGGTGTCTCAATAACTCTAGACCAGTTGCAGGTCTTCTAGAACGCAGTCTAATATCAAACAGCTTTCTTATTGTTCTATCACTTATTTGAACTTGTCTTACGTCCTCTAATCTGTTTTTCATTTGCATAGAAGTAACTTTTCTGTCCCTCAAAATATTTAACGTTATAAAGCGATTATCTCGTTCACTAGTAGATTTCTTTCGACCACAATGATTTCTTCTTGTGTATAACCAAATTCATAAAACCGTTTGAAAGCTCTTTGAACTTTACATCTTGAAACTCCCAACAGTCTGGCCAGATAATACTGTGACCTACCATCCTGAATCAAAGCAACAGCTCTCGCTCCGTCGGTTATAGAAAGATCCATATTTTAAATTACTATTCGACAAGAAACACGTTCAAAAACGTAATTAACAAGTTTTAGATTTCACAACTGACAGTATTTCAATAGCCCTCTATGCAAAAACGATAAATTCGTAAACTTATTGTTAGTACCATAGGAAAAATGTAAAAATGTAAGATGTTTCTTAAACCCTTGTATCTTTTACCAAAATTAGGCTATTGTAATAAATAAAAAAGGAAATTGTAAAGAAATGATGTGTATAAAAATAAAAAAATACAAGGTGGAGCAACTTTTAAAGTTGATTTAAAAAACATACTTTGTGTCACCCTGTATAAAATGATGTACGCGAAATTTTCTTAAAATTCCAAAGATGTGACAGACTACATTTAAATTTACCTACAATATGCAAAAAAAATGAATCAAATCAAATTTAAAATAACAAACTTATTAACGAACAAACTTCATCAATTTTTTGAGTGGATCGATTATTTTGCCGGTGAGTGTATTATCAACAATTTTTATGTTGTCGAGAAAAGGCGACCAACATTAAAAGGTACAATGCTTAAAATTGATTTACCAATCTTTCATTTATGTTGTATATTTTTTATCAGGAATACACGATAGGATTATTGAGATTGGTATTCCATTTAGTAGAGGGCTTTCTACTTCGTCAGCTTTGACAGCTTCGGAAACACGTAGCTAACCAAAAGGCAATTCATATCTAAAGAATGGCCAGATGGCTCACTATTTCGTATCAAGAAACCGATTTCGAGGGTGAAAGACTTATTAGGTGCACTCCGAAGGGCAAGGGAGCAAGTCTCAGTGCAGTACGGTGAACAATGTGTGTGTGTGTGTGTGTGTGTGTTTATATGAGATGGCATAGCGTTTCTTATCGATGTCCGCCTTGGTAATATATTATCCGAATACTTGCTACTAATCCAGATGGAAACAAATGCTTCTTGGTCTAGTAAAGTGAACGGTAGATTGCATAGAATAAAACAAACACCTATATCAAATGTTAATTGTTTGCTGTATTGTTGTGCCACGGATTGCAAAATAGTGTTTTATACTTTTTAGGTGGCGTTCACACTTCCACCTGCTGGTATATGTCAAATTGTTGTCGCATCTTACACATTTAATTCTATCGCATACGCGCTCATTCATCATCATTCATTCATTCAGTTAGGGTTGGACACCTATAGTCCAGGCACTTGAGCTGGGTGCTCTTTATACCATCCCTATTGGAGCCCTCATTTCCAGTTGAGAAGTTTACTGTCCTCTATAAAGTCCAGTAGCTTGCCCACTGGAAACTTGAGTACCCTCAAAGGCTGCAGTAGATCCTTTCCGAAATATTTCTGCCTGAGTACCTTCAATTGTTCACATGTGCAGATTACATGTAAACTTGTTTCCTCCTGTAACTCGCATCTCCTGCACCAGGGTTCGCTCACCCGACCCGTGTTGCATAGATGCTTCCTTAAGGGACAGTGTCCAGTTATCAACCCAATAATGGTCTTAACTTGTTTTTTACTGCGTCTAAATAGGCTTTCAGAGAACTTAACGTCCCCGTCCCCTATTAGCGCTTTAGTATGGAGTTGACCCTCAGTCGACCTCCATTTCCTTATTCTTTCTTTATCTAACCAAGACCAAATCGTCCTTCTAGTAGAATCCCTTGTGATTCTACATACGGGTTCTGGTCCTATGAAGTGTTTCCTAGAACCCTCCTTGGCTAGTTCATCGGCTATTATATTGCTTCTAAAATCCTCATGTCCTGGCACCCAGATCAAAGATACCTTGTTGTCTTGTGCCAATTTATTGGCGCTATTGTGTTTTCTAGTTTCTTCGAAATATATCATTTCCGAAACGTACCTAAATGCGACATTTTCTAAGTATGTGTGTACTCATAAGCAGTCACAACGACCAGTGGAATAATACTAAACAAGTGTGCTTTGATGCGCACTGCATTGGAAATTGCTCTTCTTTGCCGAGTCTAGTGATGACATGAATGCCACAAATTTCGTTGAATGCGTCAAAATCAGTTGCTGCCAAATCTTCCACCAAGAAGTGTCTTGGTAGTTGATAATTCTTCCTATCATAATGTAAAAACAGAATACGATCCAACTTTTGCTTCAAAGAAAACTGCAATGATGGTATGGCTTGCAATAAGAGGTATTGATTACGATGTTGAAGGGACAAAACCTGAATTATATGACTTAATCAAAAAATATTAAAAATATATGGCAGCATGGCCATTCAGTGTTAATACTTCCACCATATCATCCCCCCAATTCAATCCAATAGAAAAGATATGGGAAATGGTTAAAAGCTGGGTACCTAACCATTATTCCATTTGAAGAAAGAAAAACAACTTCTAGTCTAGTCCTACGATTTCAATTTTTAAACATGCAGTAAAGAAGGTCTAGTATGGAATAAATGGAAAATTTGATTGGAAGCATTTAACATGAAAGACTAAAATCAGCGAGAAAGGGGAAAATATGAACATCCACGAAACCTTATTTTATTAAGCGAAAGATATTTTTAGGCGCATTTTATTTGTGTTTGCTTAATCTACTAATTGTTTTGTTTTTGTTATAAAAATAACATTATGAGCCATAATTTAATCACGTTCTACTACAGTAAATTCTAACATGAAACTCTATATAACCTATAAGTGAACGTTATTCGCAGTAAATTTTCCACAGCAATAAATTTTCCACCGACAAACATTAACCGAATTAATTACACTTTCGGCATTCAAAGCATACTTGCTGTTGTTGATTATTAACAATCAATTATTTGGAAACTAAACAGCGTAGCTAGCGAACACAAAACATAATCGATAGTTATTAAGACCAAAGGCAAACAGTGAGTATACTACAGTGAGTACGTATGTCTGTTTCGCATTTCTGATGTTGCTAATGAGAAATTCGTAAATGTTACTTTATTTAGTAAAAACGTATTTTATTTAACTTATTCATTTATAGAACTTCAAGGACGATATATTAGAATTTAAATTAGATAGAAAAAAATTATGGCAAAATTATAAACCATGATGATTTCGAAAAACCTTTTTACACTACTTCGCATATTATTTATTTTCTGTAAACAAATGCTAACAATACTGAGTGTATACCAACAATAAAATGATAACATTATGTGTATGTTAGTTTGTTTTAACAATCCATTATTATCGTTGGAAGATATTTCGGTATTGAAATTCCTTATACGTTCCTATTTATGACATTGTCTTATACTTTGCTCTGTTTATGAAAGATAATTACTGAATCTAGTGCAAGTTATGTAGCAATCCATTACTCATATCGAGACACCCGAACGAATCAATACAAAATATCTTTTAAGCTGGTTTTCTTTTCAAACCGATATAGACACCAACGCATATTTCCAATATTTATTATGTATTATACACGAAAGTATTTCCTTGAATATCTAGGTTGTGTATTTATTTCATTCATAAATGATTTATGAATATTGTATAATACGCGTTCAGATAATGGCTTTCAGAGAATTAACTTGAAATTATTCTAGTTTGACGTCAAGCAATGCCATAAAAGTAATTGTTTTAACAGTGACAATGATATATAACACATACATACAACAGCTTTTATATAATACATCCGTTAACTTTATTTAAGGTAATTTGTTGATTATATATTCAGTATAACAGTCTTCAACAAATCTTTACGTTTTACGACATTATGACGTTTGAAAGTAGACTAACTGCGCTTGAACTTGTGGAAATTACTTTGAGTTCCCAAGTAGTTAGACCTAATTAGTTTTCTAAAATTTATTCCAGAAACTTTATGTACCTATATACCTAAAATTTTATACTTGTAATTTTATCGAGTTAGTCGTCTTTTAAAATCAACAATCTATATTGTTCAGGGCTGCAAACTACACTCACCGGCAAAATAATCGATGCACTCAAAAAATTGATGAAGTTTGTTCGTTAATAAGTTTGTTATTTTAAATTCGATTTGATTCATTTTTTTGCATATAGTATGTAAAGTTAAATGTAATCTATCACATCTTTGGAATTTTAAAAAATTTGGCGTACATCATTTTATACAGGGTGACACAAAGTCTGTTTTTTTAAATCAACTTTAAAACCACATATGGATTGTCAAAGTTGCTCCACCTTGTATTTTCTTATTTTGTTAACAAGACACATCATTTCTTTACAATTTCTTTTTTTATTTATTACAATAGCTTAATTTTTGTAAAA
This sequence comes from Holotrichia oblita, assembly GCA_023690525.1. Lineage (NCBI taxonomy): Eukaryota > Metazoa > Arthropoda > Insecta > Coleoptera > Scarabaeidae > Holotrichia > Holotrichia oblita. The sequence goes on along the minus strand of CM043020.1, from coordinate 11,496,345 downwards.
GATACAAGGGTTTAAGAAAAATCTTACATTTTTACATTTTTCCTATGGTATTAACAATAAGTTTACGAATTTAACTTAACACTGAATTTAATGAAAATGAATTGAAAAGAAAATGAAAAACATAAAAGACTTAATACGTGTTTCCTCCACGTGCACGGATAACAGCTGCAATTCGTCTTGGCATGCTCTCAATTAAGTTTTGAATGTAAGCCTGGTTAATTTAATTCCATTCTTCAGTTAGAACGCCACTAAGCTGTTGTAAATTTGCAGGCGTTGGTACACGAGATCGTATTTTTCTCCCAAGTGCATCCCAAACATGCTAAATTGGGTTTAGGTCTGGGCTGAGAGCAGGCCAATTTACTACTGAAATTTTAACCTCGGCTAAATACTCGCGTACAATCACGGCAACATGCGGGCGGGCATTATCATGCATCAGCATGAAATCATCTCCGATGAACGGTGCAAAAGGAACAATATGTGGCTCTAAAACTTCTCTTATGTATCTATCGGCTGTCATGGCTCCCCCGTTAATTATAACCAAGTTCGTCCGAGCTTCAAAATTTATGCCACCTCACACCATTATCGAACTGCCTCCATAACTTACACTAGGAAAAGAATGGTTTTGAAAGAAATGTTCACCAGTTCTCCGGTAAATTCTTTCACGTCCATCTGGTGTTCAAAGACAAAATCTGGACTCATCCGTGAATAGGATGTTGCTCCATTCTTCGTTACCCCAATTTACATGTTCCCTGGCAAATCTAAGGCGTTCAACTCGATGGTGTTTCAATAACTCTAGACCAGTTGCAGGTCTCTTAGAACCCAGTCTAATATCAAACAGCCGCCTTCTTATTGTTCTATCACTTATTTGAACTTGCCTTACGTCCTCTAATCTGTTTTTCATTTGCACAGAAATAACTTTTCTGTCCCTCAAAATATTTAACGTTATAAACCGATTATTTCGCTCACTAGTAGACTTTTTCGACCACAATGATTTCTTCTTGCGTATACACCAAATTCATTAAACCGTTTGACAGCTCTTTGAACTTTACATCTTGAAACTCCCAACACTCTGGCCACATAATACTGTGACCTACCATCCTGAATCAAAGCAACAGCTCTCGCTGTGTCAGTTACAGAAAGATCCATATTTTAAATTACTATTCGACAAGAAACACGTTCAAAAACGTAATTGACAAGTTTTAGATTTCACAACTGATAGTATTTCAATAGCCCTCTATGCAAAAACGATAAATTCGTAAACTTATTGTTAGTACCATAGGAAAAATGTAAAACTGTAAGATTTTTCTTACACCCTTGTATCTTCTACAAAAATTAAGCTATTGTAATAAATAAAACAAGAAATTGTAAAGAAATGATGTGTCTTATTAACAAAATAAGAAAATACACGGTGGAGCAACTTTGACAATCCATATGTAGTTTTAAAGTTGATTTAAAAAAACAGACTTTGTGTCACCCTGCATAAAATGATACGCCAAATTTTCTTAAAATTTCAAAGATGTGATAGATTACATTTAAATTTACCTACAATATGCAAAAAACATGAATCAAATCGAATTTAAAATAACAAAATTATTAACGAACAAACTTCATGAGTGGATCGATTATTTTGCCGGTGAGTGTAGTTGTAAGGTAAAATTTATTGACTTCGCTGTCTAAAAATGTGATAATACTGTACTTATCACGAGAGAACTTTCGGATAATGATTTACTATGATTTCAAGAAAGGCTTGAGCGCGTATGAGTGTGAAGAAAGTTTAAAATCGGCATTTCGGGAACTCGCACCATCATTGGCTACTGTTTATAGATGGTATAAAGAATTTGAACGAGGTTGCAAGTCGGTGGTACACAGAAAAGGAGCCTAGTCCTCCTTTAACTGCTGTTAACCTCGAAAACATTGCTGCGATGAAGAAAATGGTGGAAGAGGATAATCGCATTACCTATACAATCATAGAGTTCAATCTGAAGATTGGATCGTCGCAAGTGAGATCAATATTGCACGAACATTTACATTTGAAAAAGGTTGTAACTCCACACAACTTAGATATGTTGTATGCTGGAGGCCATTAAATTATTTCTAAAATTGTAACTGGCGATGAAACGTACGCCAAGAAAGCCGAATCTGCATATATAAAGATGAGAAAACCCCTACGATGGTGAAGAAAACAACGAGCAATGAAAAAAGTACGCAGTATTATTTAGAAATATACGGGTTTGGTGGCCGCAATGAAACTAGAAGATCAGATGATAATTACCGCCAAATAGTATGTTAAAAATTGTGAACAACTGTTCAGTATTTAGCGGAAAACAAAATCAATCAAAACTATAGAATATCCTCCTTACTCACCGGATTTGGTGATATGCAGCTTCTGGTTATTTCTTGAACTCAAAAGACATTTGAGAGGGAAAAGGTTCGAGTCAGAAGAAGAGATTGACATCGCCGTTAAGTGCTTTTTTGATAGTATCCATAAAGACAGCTTTTTGAACGCTTTTAAGCTATCGCAAGAGAGAATGGTTAAGTACATTATTGTAAGTCAATAATTGTAGCTTGTCCCTCGTATATAGCTACTGCGTGTCACAAACAAATTGGTTTTTATGTGTTTTGGACCTTCGAGTGCAAAAATGGAACATTTCTCATGACATGCAGTAGCTACAAGCAAACTATGGTTAGACTTTAGGGTTTGAAGACAAGCAAAGCTCTCTTCGTCTTTTCTCTCTTGTAACTCAATCGGGACACATACTGTATTAATTATTTTAAAAATTGGGAATCCTTTTTACTGAACAGCTGTGAAAATTGAAACTCGATTTTTAAATGATAAAGAAACGCATTTTATCTGTTTGGGCTAGGTTAGCTTCAACAAGATCCATATTTTTGGTGACTTCTTTGAACCGACCATTTTACTTCTTTTAGTAATCTGTCAGCGAAAAGTATCTGTTTTTCTTCGTCCTCCTACAAGTGCTTTATGGAAGATTCTTTCATCAAAAAAGAATCTTTGATCATTTGCTATTTCTCACACTATTGCCTATAGTGGATATATTACAGATTTCAGCCGAGCTTTTGATACGATTGACTTTGAAATATTAATAGCGAAATTGTCTAAGCTAGGCCCTAACCAAACATTTTTACAATTACTGTCTTCATACCTACTTAGGTTTTTTTTTCAATAATGGCTATAGATCTTATATTTTCTTCCCCACATCTGGTGTCCCTCAAGGGACCAATTTAGGTCCACTGCTGTTTGTTCCCTTTATTAATGATCGCAGATGATCTCAAGATTTATACTTCTATTGCTTCATGGGATGAGGTTGTTAACTTACAAAGTAACTTGAATGTTTATCTATAAACATCTCCAAATGCTGCAGTGTATCTTACACAAGAAGTAATTCTCCCATTTTATCTGGATATGTTATACATAACGAACAATTGAAGAAAGGAGAAGATGTAAAGGACGAAGATGTGAAGGTACTATTCTTCTGGAAGTTGGTGCATGGTTTAATTGATTGTCCATTCTTGCTCTCTATGATTAAATCGATGGAACAAATTAATTTATTCTGTTCAAGAACTAAGGCAAAAGCTTAGCAAGAAATCTAGTCAAGAGGTTTTATACATAACAACACTTTTATCAGCTTCAGTAATTATAGTATCTTCATTATTACTTAAAAAGCTTTTAGTGTTATTTAGTATTCGATTTAAGTCAGTGTATTTGTTTTTCTATTTTTGCAATTAGTTATTATATATACTAACTTATTACGTAAACTGTTTTGTGCGTTTGAATCTGCTAACACCTAATACGAATTAAAACTTGTTTATTCATTTAAAAACATCCATTAAAAAAGATAATCAATGTAATGTGGTCTATAAATAATACTGCAAGTATTGTAACAAATGCTATATCGGTCAAACTACAACAATATTTTTACAGACAACATAATTTTGATTTCGAAAATATTAATATTTGGAATTGTTTTATTTCTACACCAAATACGACCTTAAGAATTCGTTTTATGAACTGTTATTGAAGCTGCGAACGAGGTAATATCATTGAGCGGTTATTGCGACTTGCCTTGACAACTGTTAAATCAGGATTAACCTTTCGTAAATCTTAAAGTCATTAATTTATATTTCGTATTATACGTATCCGATAATACGTTGAAGTTTTGACATTTCAAATTTAAATTATCAATTTAATAAAAAAAAAAAAAAATTCAAATCGGAGGACTTTTTACATCACGAATTACACGATCGTTTAAGAAATTAGTAATTTAGATATTAGATCGTAATTTAGACCAGTTAACCGAGTCTAATCTAATAAAAATGGAAAATTGATGAAGTGTCCTTTATCTCAGATACCGACTAATTGTGTCTATATATCAGATAACGACCAAATTTTTTTTTTCATACAAACATACAACAATGAGTTCGTAAAATTAAACGAATTTTTGTTATAACTTTGTTCCAGATACGTATCTAATAACAACCCATCAACATGGGGGCTATGTTTCGTAGCGAAGAGATGGCTCTGGCCCAACTCTTCATCCAACCAGAAGCAGCGTACCAATCCATTTCAGAATTGGGTGAAACAGGAACTGTACAATTCAGAGACGTAAGTCACTCTCTCCTATTATTATTATACAGGGTGATTCAGCAGATTGAACTTATTTATAAGCAACTAAGTTTTTAAACACCCTGTATAATGTTACAGAGAAGAACTTCAAATGTTGTGTAACTACATAATATCAGCTGTGCGTATGCAAAATTTCATTCGTCTCTTTTACTCCTACGTGACGTAATATCAGTATAAAGTAAGATCGGTATCTGTCACTTTTTTTTCTTTAATTGCGAATAATTCATTATAGCATGCTACACTCGCCGGCAAAATAATCGATCCACTCAAAAAATTGATGAAGTTTGTTCGTTAATAAGTTTGTTATTTTAAATTCGATTTGATGCATTTTTTTTTGGATATCGTAGGTAAATTTAAATGTAATCTATCACATCTTTGGAATTTTAAGAAAATTTGGCGTACATCATTTTATACAGGGTGACACAAAGTCTGTTTTTTTTAAATCAACTTTAAAACCACATATGGATTGTCAATTTTGCTCCACCTTGTATTTTCTTATTTTGTTAATAAGACACATTATTTCTTTACAATTTCTTTTTTATTTATTACAATAGCTTAATTTTTGTAAAAGATACAAGGGTTTAAGAAAAATCTTACATTTTTACATTTTTCCTATGGTACTAACAATAAGTTTACGAATTTATCGTTTATGCATAGAGGGCCATTGAAATACTGTTAGTTGTGAATTCTAAAACTTGTCAATTACGTTTTTGAACGTGTTTCTTGTCGAATAGTAATTTAAAATATGGATCTTTCTGTAACCGACGCAGCGAGAGCTGTTGCTTTGATTCAGGATGGTAGGTCACAGTATTATGTGGCCAGAGTGTTGGGAGATGTAAAGTTCAAAGACCTGTTAAACGATTTAATGAATTTGGTGTATACACAAGAAGAAATCATTGTGGTCGAAAGAAATCTACTAGTGAGCGAGATAATCGCTTTATAACGTTAAATGTTTTGAGAGACAGAAAAGTTACTTCTGTGCAAAAGAAAAACAGATTAGAGGACGTAAGGCAAGTTCAAGTAAGTGAACAATAAGAAGGCGGCTGTTTGATATTGGACTGCGTTCTAGGAGACCTGCAACTGGTCTAGAGTTATTGAGACACCATCGAGTTGAACGCCTTAGATTTGCTAGGGAACATGTACATAAATTGGGGTAACGAAGAATGGAGCAACATCCTATTCACGGATGAGTCCAGATTTGGTCTTAGAACACCAGATGGACGTGAAATAATTTACCGGAGAACTGGTGAACGTTTCTTTCAAAACCATTTTTCTTCCTAGAGTAAGTTATGGAGGCGGTTCGATAATGGTGTGGGGTGGCATAAATTTTGAAGCTCGGACGGACTTGGTTATAATTAACGGGAGGGGGGAGGAGAGGGTAGCCACATATTGTTCCTTTTGCACCGTTCATCGGAGATGATTTAATGTCCGACCTCATGTTGCCAGAATTGTACTTGAGTATTTAGCCGAGGTTGAAATCTCAGTAGTAAATTGGCATGCTCTAAGCCCAGACCTAAACCCAATTGAGCATGTTTGGGATGCACTTGGGAGGAAAATACGATCTCGTGTACCAACGCCTGCAAATTTACAACAGCTTAGTGACGTTCTAACTGAAGAATGGAATCAAATCAACCAGGCTTACATTCAAAACTTAATTGAGAGCATGCCAAGACGAATTGCAGCTGTTATCCGTACACGTGGAGGAAACACTTCGTATTAAGTTTTTCACTTTCTTTTTAATTTCTTTTTTATTAAATTCGGTGTTAAGTTAAATTCGTAAACTTATTGTTAGTACCATAGGAAAAATGTAAAAATGTAAGATTTTTCTTAAACCCTTGTATCTTTTACAAAAATTAAGCTATTGTAATAAATAAAAAAAGAAATTGTAAAGAAATGATGTGTCTTGTTAACAAAATAAGAAAATACAAGATGGAGCAACTTTGAGAGATGCACAAAATTATCAAAATATGTAAAAAAAATATAACATATTAAAAATCAAAATTATTTATAATGGAAAATGAATTCTACAGAGAATACTCCGCCATGAATATCAGAATCAATATGTCCTAAACGATAAGTTTTCTCTCCTAATACTTCTTTTATATAGTAATATATGGTCCTTTGTAAGGCATTAACAAATTTGCGGCAATGTTCTCCTTCTTGTTTGCTAGTTTCAAAGTTTTTAAAATAATTAAATCGCTTACTTTATATCTTGTTATTTTCTTATTCTTTTTAAATTCTTTGACCAAATACTTCTTTATATAACTTGTGATTTCCCTTACTAAAAAAATATTCGCGAAATATTAAAAATAACTTTTCTGCTCCTATATGTCCATATCTTAAATGTATGTCTTGTAAAATCCTTTTACAATAATCCTTAGATACGAGGGAGCGTTTTTATATTCGCGGAATGGGGGATAAGGGGTGGAAATAAAAAAACTAAATTAGTTTTCTTTTTCAATATATTCACCTGCAAGACGGATACATTTTTCACATCTTTCAATTAATTTATTTATACCCTCAGGGGCCAGGTCTGGGCTGTAGGGTGGGTGATTCACAATTTCGAAGCCCACCTTATGCAGGGCAGCTAACGCAACGCGGCTCTTGTGGGCGGGCGCGTTGTCGTACAAAAGCAGCACACCTTTCGTCAATTTTCCCCGTCTTTTCTCTTTAATGGCTTCTTTTAGTCGCTCTAATATTAAAGCGTAATATTCTCCGGTTATGGACTTTAGAAGGCAACAACATGATCGTATCTGATTAAGAGAAATCTAAAATGAACCTTTCAGTCAAATTTCTGAACATACCCCAGACCCAAATAACATGCACGAAAATCTTGAAAAGAAATATATGTATATTAAGTATAGACCTCTGCTTAAACTGAAGTTTCCACTTTTCCAAGTAGTAGCAGTTATATTTCCCAAGACGTCAAGTAATAATTGTGTCACTTCAGATAATTTAAATGTTTTGTTTTTCGCAGCCACTTCACTTTTTATTTGGGCCCAAACAAGCTCGATCAGTTTATTTTGACAGTTATATGTATTTTGTGATTTTGCCATTTCATCAATTACATAGGAATTATAATTGTTCTTATGAATTTTGACCAAGCTTAACAGTTCAGCTCTGACCATATCCTCATCATACTGTATTTCCTTGCTTCTTAGCCAATTTTGAATATCCACCTTTCTCCATGACGATGATGGTGGCTTTTCAATTTTTCGACTATGATATGATGCATTATCTGTAACTATAACAGGATTGTCAGGTAAATAGTTTAATATTCGAGAGAACAATTCTTCAAAAACAGTAGTATTTATTTGATCATGATAATCAGTGGTTTTCTTTCCTTCAAACAATAATAAGCCCCTCTTTTACAAAGCCATCACAACTTCCAATGTGTAACAAAATAAAACGACGTCCTTTTCCAGGTGGATTTTTTTATCCAGTTGTAAGTCCTTCGTTAAAGGCTTGTCTATGACTATGAATTCTTGTGTCAGTCCACACTTTCTGTGCTGTATGATCCTCATTCCCCCTAGTTTCATCCAAATAGAAAATTGATTTGCCTTGAGCTCTATATTCTGAAATATCTGCCTCCATCTTATAATCTGCTGCTCCTTTTTAAGTATCTAGAGGACATAGTACAATTATATAGATGCATGTACGAGGGAGCGTTTTTATATTCGCGGAATGGGGGATAAGGGATGGAAATAAAAAAACCAAATTATTTTTCTTTTTCAATATATTCACCTGCAAGACGGATACATTTTTCACATCTTTCAATTAATTTATTTATCCCTCATAAAAGAAATGATTTCTCTTTATCTGCAAAATACGCCGAAACTGCCTCCTTGACTTCATCATCGGCAGTAAATTTTTTACCCCGCAGCTCTTTTTTCATTTTCGGAAACAGGTAATAATCACTCGGGGCCAGGTCTGGGCTGTAGGGTGGGTGATTCACTATTTCGGAGCCCACCTTATGCAACTAACGCAACGCGGCTCTTGTGGGTGGGCGCGTTATCGTGCAAAAGCAGCACACCTTTTGTCAATTTTCCCCGTCTTTTCTCTTTAATGGCTTCTTTTAGTCGCTCTAATATTGAAGCGTAATATTCTCCGGTTATAGAAACACCTTTATCTTTATAATCAATCAACAATATTCCTTCCGAGTCCCAAAATACCGTTGCCATGAGTTTCCCAGCTGATTGTGACACTTTAAATTTCTTGGGAGGTGCTGTGCCCTTTTTATGCCACTGCATGGAGTCTTGTTTGGACTCAGGTTCATAATGATGAACCCAACTTTCGTCTCCAGTAACAATTCGACTCAATACACCATCCTTGTCTTCATTACAGAGATCCAAAAATGCACGCGAACACTCTACGCGCTGTTGTTTTTGCGGCGGCGTGAGCATTCTCGGCACCCATCTTGCGATGACCTTAGACATGCCGAGATGATCGTGTAGGATTTTAAAAATTGTTGTATCGGATACTCCAACCATTTGTGCGAGTTGTTTCTTCTTTAGTCGAGCATCTTCGAGTACAATTTTTTCAACTTTTTGGATAAGTGCTGGCGTGGTAACCTCAATGCTCCTGCCCGGCCTCGGGTCGTCTTCAAGGGATTTCCTTCCTTGTTTAAATAAACTATGCCACTTGTCCACCAATCTTCTATCCCCTTCTTATCAATGGTAATTTCAGTTTTATTTGTAATAAATCCCAAATATGGTACTTCATCTTTGAAAAAATTGGCATTTCTGTAAATTGAGTTTCATTCCTCCATTAGTCAAACTAGTAATGACAATTTTAAGATGTTCCATATGTTTCTGCACATTTTCAATATATAAAAAAATAATAATAACAAATTGTTATAGTTAAACGAAGATGTCAACGCTTTTCAAAGGAAATTCGTGACCGAAGTCAGGAGATGCGACGAAATGGAAAGGAAGTTGAGATATATCGAAGCTGAAGTCAGGAAGGATGGAGTTCACATCCCTGACGTTAGAGAATTGCCTAAAGCTCCAAATCCGAGGGAGATTATTGATTTAGAGGTAGGATCTTATCCGCTAACTATCCGATTATAATTTAGTATAATTGGAGTTAATTATAGACGTTCGTTTTATTTGATGTAATTCTAGAATTAATCCAGTTTAATATTATCTAAATTACTCTCTTACGATATGCTTTAAATTGCGTCGAATTTATTCGAATTAGTCTATTTATAAACTATAAACTTCTACTGCAAGAAACCAGAATAATAATGATTTATAGTCTCTATTTTATGTTAAAAAATTGCTTTTGTTTTAAAATAGGCTCATCTAGAAAAAACCGAAGGAGAAATCAAAGAACTCAGCGAAAACGCAGTCTCTTTAAAATCCAACTATCTCGGTTTCGTCGAGCTTCGCCAAGTTCTGGAGAAAACCCACGCATTCCTAGTCGAACAAGGGAGATCAATGGACCCGATACCTCGCAGAAACTTCACGAGGATGCCCAAACCGCTGGCATCGCAAGAGGTCGTTTGGGATTCGTAGCCGGTGTGATCAACAGGGAGAGAATTCCAGCTTTCGAACGGATGTTATGGCGTATATCCAGAGGCAATGTTTTCCTGAAGCAAGCCGAAATCGAGGAGGCCCTAGAGGATCCGAGTACTGTAAGTGGGTCGTTGAGAGTTTAAATAAGGTTAAGATTAAATTGAGTTGATTATCGCAGGGAAATTTAATGAATAAAACCGTGTTCGTTGCATTTTATCAAGGTGAGCAGTTGAAGAGTCGTATTAATAAAGTTTGTACTGGTTTCCACGCTTCGATTTACTCCTGCCCGAATATTAGTCAGGAACGTGAAGAGATGTTGAAGAATGTCCGTACGCAAATTGAAGATGTTACATTGGTGAGTTTTACCGAATTAAATTGATAAAAGGAAGTTTTATTAAATAGGATCTTTGTAGGTGTTGAATCAAACTAAAGACCATCGCCAGAGAGTTTTGGTAGGCGTCGCTAAAGAGTTGCAAAATTGGACTGTTATGGTGAGGAAGATGAAGGCCATTTACCACACACTAAACATGTTTAATATGGACGTTACTAAGAAGTGTTTGATCGGTGAGTGTTGGGTGCCGGTCACTGATATTCCAGTTGTGCAGAAAGCGTTAGCTGATGGCTCGGTAAGTCTAATCTCTTCAGTGTTGTGAATCTATTTTTGATGATTCGATTGAATTTTATAGAGTGCTGGTGGAAGTTCCATTGCATCTTTCTTGAACGTAATCGAGACGAATGAGAATCCGCCGACTTTCAACAGGACCAACAAGTTTACAAGAGGTTTCCAGAATTTGATCGACTCCTACGGTGTAGCTTCTTATCGCGAAGTCAATCCAGGTGAATACATCTCTATTCTGAGTAATTTTGTGGTTATTTAAGAATATGTTTTGTTTTAATTTCAGCATTATACACCATCATCACTTTCCCATTCTTGTTCGCTATTATGTTCGGTGATGCTGGTCACGGTATTATATTGTTCCTCTTCGGTTTGTACATGGTTGTCGATGAGAAGAAACATATGGCGAAGAAGAGCAACAGTGAAATCTGGAACATATTCTTCGCTGGTAGATACATCGTGCTCCTTATGGGTATGTTCTCGATCTACACTGGTTTCGTATACAACGATATCTTTTCGAAAACGATGAATATATTCGGGACAAGTTGGACTGCGAATTCAACTTATCTGGAAGTTGATGCGCATCAAGAAATTCAGCTGAATCCCAGCTATGATTATGTCGGAGAACCTTATTTCATTGGTGTGGATCCTGCATGGATGGTAAGTCTTGGATCTGTTATTATGTCGCTTCACAGAACTGTTAAATACATTTTTCCCCCAATTTGTACTTGTAATTTGTTGACATTTACGAGGGAGGTCTGATAAGTTGCCGACCTAACAAAGACAAAATCGTTCTTTCTCTGTAAAGTAACTGTTTACGACAGTGATGGCCTCCTCATTTGACGAAAATCCCTGTTCTGCGATTGCATTGTTTAGATTAGGGAACCAAATGAAGTCGGTTGGGGCTAGAACTGAAGAGTAAAAAGGCTGGTTAAGCAGTTCAGTGAGACGGCGCATTGTCTTGGCAAAACTTTTTTTCTTGCAAATTTGGTTGTTTTTCAGCAATTTCTGCTTTAGCTTGTCAAGTCATGATGCTTCTGTAACGGTTTTTCATGTTTGAAGATAATCGATTAAGATAACTCGATGACTGTTCCAAAATCATCACTTTCCCAACCGAAAAAATAGTTTTTGCTTTTTTTGGAGCTCTGGCAGACATGTTATCCACATAATATTGCTTTTCAAACGGCCTCGTATGTAATATTTCTAACAGTTGTTGTTGTATCCGATTTTGTGCTGCTTAATCTGGGTATTTTACTGACCTGCCGTGAATGATATGGAGTGTTGTTCATTACAATAACACTCTTCCCGAGCAAAACAGGCAATAACTTCTTTTGAAACCACTCTTCAAATAATTCTCATGCCTTCGTGGTAGTCAAGATGAGACGATTTGATATTTTTTGTTGACAACATTTTACCAATCCAACCATTTTCGGAACCACAATGTAAAATTATAATTCACACATATTACATATAATTACACATATCTGAACTATCAATCCAGCCTCTGCTTTCGATGTCATGGATATCGTTTCATCCAAGTAACAAACGAAGCAAATGAGCTCCTTAAATATTCGTATCGGAGTTTCTTTATACTTTCTGACTCCATGATGACACATCGTTTATCAATTTTGCCATATTTAAAACCATTGTTTTTTTGTTTTCAATAAGCTTCTCCCACAACGTTGACAAGGTAGGACATTTTTTGGCGAATACTTTCAACTTGCCAAATTGAAACTCTTTTCGAAGATCCTTTATCGCTTGTCTTCTCTCTTGTTCGAACGCTGCACTTGACACTTCTGTAAATTTTTCCTCAAAGTACTTCAGTTAATTTCGAAATTCTTTTTATAATATTTGACTCACAAGGAAAGACAGGCATTTGCTGGTGACCGATTTAAATGAAATTTGGTGGGTTTGTAGACTGATGCAGTGTAAGAACAACGGTAACTTCCATAGATGCTAAATCGCCCGCTTTCGGGGATTTAGGGAAGCGCCCTAAAGCCTAAAGCTACCCTTCGCTATTTGCTTTAATATCTCCAAAACTATAAAACATATCAAAAAAAAAATTAAGACAAATATATAACTGTTTTATGAATATTAAAAGATAGCGACAATAGTTTGCCTGTCATAGTTCTTGTTTTCCAGAAACAACCCCCACCCCCTAATTTTTTGGGCTGTCAGCTCTACATTATTGTTTACGACTTTTCCCACGAAACTTTCCATCAGATTATTTATAATCCAAAACTACCCTCTCCTTTCTTACTCCCTTCCTCAGATGTTCCAACACATATACAAAGTCTACCAGAGAACTTGTTCATTACAAATTTCCAAAATCCCTAATTATTTATGGATTTGAAACTTTCAGGGTAAGAATGATCAACAGCCTTCTTTCTTAATTTAAATAGAACACGCTATGATTGCGTGTTGATTTTACGAAACTCTGTATTAGATTTGACTATCTTCAACTGTTTTTGCGTTACTATGATTTATTTTAAAATTTCGCCTTTTGCAGTGATTTTTATTTTTTATTGTCTTTCAAAAACAATTTTGTCCATTTTCACAAACGCAATCGATTCACTCAAACGATTGTTAAACAACTGCGCGTCAAAAATGGCTGAAATTTTGGTGAGTACCTCTTAACAGATGCTCAACCACATTACTCAGCTTTTATTGACGAGTGCTGCCATCTTTACCGTTAAATCGGACTTAAAACTGTGGCAAAATATATTGAAGGAGATGAACAATGCCGGTTGTAGTATAGATGCAAAAAGATGTCAACAAAAGTTTGCAAATTTCAATGCGTCAACAACAGGTGCATTTAAGAAAGAACCACTCCTCTATTATCAGGAAATGCACCCCTATATTTTAGGATGTTAGGTCAAAACTACATTCTAGGACTCCAAGATAGTTTGTTGTCACCGTTGTCGACGAACAGGATTCCCAAGCGATTGGCGATTTAGACGATGAAGAATCATCTGCAAATGAAGAGTTGTTGACATACCAAAGCATACTTTTCTGGTATGGAAAATTAAATATCCATCGAAGCTGCAGTCAAATCAACACAAAAAACTACTTTGTGGTATTGACGTCAGTAGTCTTTGTACTTTAATAGTTAGCCGTACTTTAATAAGAGCACTGAAAAATTAAATTAAAAAAATTTGTACCTCAATAAATAATTTATTTTAAATGTTTGTTTGCAGTTAGCCTCAAATAAAATCATTTTCCTCAACTCGTTCAAAATGAAATTATCGATAATCTTCGGTGTGTTCCACATGATCTTCGGCGTTTGCATGAGCGTCGTGAACTACGCCCATTTCCGCCACATGGAGGACTTCTTCCTGCTCTTTATACCACAGATCATCTTCCTTTGTTTGCTCTTCTTGTGGATGGTGGTTATGATGTTCATGAAATGGATTATGTATACGGCTGATATGAGTAAGTCCAGTTATATCTTATCGAATTTTTCCTTTAAACAAAAATTTGGTTTTAGGTGAAATGGCGTACGGCTCCTCGTGTGCACCTTCAGTCCTCATCTATTTCATCAACATGATGTTGTTCAGTCAAAACGATCACGATCCAGATTGCCTGGAATATATGTTCGAAGGTCAAGGAACTGTACAGTTGATATTCGTTTTGGTGGCGTTACTATGCATTCCTGTCATGTTATTGGGGAAACCTTTCTACGTGATGTCATCGAGAAAATCACAAAAGAAGGCGGTAAATATGAAATAATTTATTTTAAATTGCACGAAATTTAATTTTCAACATTTTCAGAGCGGTGCTAACGGTGATGTTAACCAAGGTATGGAGCTCCAACCGGAAAGCGCCAGCGACATAGCGCAATCAGCGCCTCGCCATGAAGAACACGAGGAACACGAAGAACCCATCAGTGAAATCTTCATCCATTCGGCTATTCACACGATAGAATACGTGCTCAGTACGATATCGCACACGGCTTCCTACCTGCGTTTGTGGGCTTTATCCTTGGCTCACGCACGTAAGTTCATCCCTTCATTAAATATTGTTTAGTTTGACCGATATAGCATTTATAATTTTGCAGAACTGTCGGAGGTATTGTGGACGATGGTGCTCCAAATGGGCTTCATGGACGGTTTCGTCGGATCGGTAGCTTTGTTTTTAATTTTCGCTGCGTGGGCGGCCCTGACGGTTGCCATCTTGGTCATGATGGAAGGTTTGAGCGCTTTCCTTCACACTCTTCGTCTGCATTGGTAAAATATTGAATTCCCTAATTAGAGATATGTTGTGATTAATTTGATGATAATTCTAGGGTGGAATTTATGAGTAAATTCTACAAGGGCGAAGGTTACATCTTCCAGCCGTTCAGTTTCAAAGTAATTCTGCAGGAGGAGGTCGAAGCTGATTAGTATTAAACGAAGGATTTTAAATAAAACAGACCAAGTAGTATCAAGTATGTGTAATGTTGTATTAACGCAAGAAGAAGTTTCGTCTGTTGTGTAGATATGTAAATGATATATAGTCAAATTATGTAAAAATAAAGAAGTGCAATTACATCGTTTCTTATTGTATATAATGCTTTTATATGATACTTTTTGTAAATAAATTATGTTCTCAGATGATAAATGTGGTATATATGAAAATTAGAATGTGTTAGAACAAGGTAAGATAAATTGAATAATAGATTAAATTATAACGAAAAAAAGGAAGTTCATCATGCTTGGTAGGTAACATTTTTTGTCGTATTAGTTAATGATTTGTAAAAGTTCAAATGAAATCAGTAGAGTCGATCAACATTTAAGTTGGGAATTTCGGGAATCTTGTTCTAGGCTCTCGTGTATATCTTTCTTCTCTCTCTTGGCGATCTACCACTTATAATAATCTTTTGAATACGTTGATTAGAAAGATCAATCGTTTTTAAAAGAAACTATTGTGATTAGATAGTTTATAAATGCCAGTCATTGTGGTACAGTTCTAAAAAATCTTCAAAAATTGTTTAACTTTTATTTTCACTAACATTCTGATTGGTATTAGATTGGTACTATTAAAAAAACATAATTTTTCTTTTTAATAATGCATCGATTCACCCTTGCTTTTTAATTATTTCGAAAACCGTCTTTTGAATGCATTTGAACAAACTTTTTATATAATTTTGTGGAATATAATTTCATTTCAGCCTGTGCAAGAGAACGTTTCTGTATTAAAAATGCCTCCTAAAGAAACCAAAATGTTTAACAATACAAGAAAAATCTTATATAATTCAAGAGTTACATAGGGGTGTTAGTTTGACAAATTTATCGATGAAATATGATGTGACCAAATCTACTATTTGTAAGATTAAAAATCAGAGACAAAAGAAGAACTTTAAAAGGTTTTCGATTACCACGAATGGAAAAAAATATTATACAGACGGTTTTTGAAGATGCGAAACAAAAATATGATTATTACTGGTCAAATGATGAAAGAAAATGCAAAATTAATACACTCTCAAATAAAGGAAGTAAGTATAGAATTTAGTGCGAGTGAGGGATTGTTTCAACGATTTAAACGTCGTTTTGGAGGAGAAAAACCTTCGTCCCAACCGGAATTCGTTAATCCTTTCAAGATTCAATTGAGGAACAGAATTGTAGGCATCTAACTAGGCAACTAGGTAACTAGGCATCAACTTGAAATTGATTGATACTGGAAATTTTTACCAGATAAAACATTTATCTCATCGAAATAACGAATTACTTCCGGAAGTCACAAAATTAAACTGTTAGTTATTGGTAAAGCAAAAGTACCAAGATCTTTTAAAAATGTTGTGCTTCCAATTTTCAAAAAATAGTTCCATCAGTACCGCAAGTTAAACGATTTTTAAATGAAGAAAGCTCCCTATTAAAGGCATTACTCTTATACTTATACTTATACTCTGGATAATGCTCCTTCACATCCTCCTGAAGATGAGTTAAAAAGTGAAGATGGAGGAATAGTCATCAAGTATTTACCACCAAATGTCATTCCACCAATTCAACCAATGGATCAGAATGTAATAAGACTAACAAAATTGCATTAACGAAACAGCCTTCATGCCACCATTTTTGCAAACGATTCTAACATCGATGAAAAATTTAACTCTAAACATTATCTCAAAATGTTGGAAAAATATTTTGAATTTTTCCGAAAGTGCTGAAGATAACGAGGATAGTGAAGATAATTTGGCTCTTGCTGAACTGCAACGCCGCTGGAGGACCACCGAATTAAATTCAACAGTCTCTGAATCGGTGGGTCTCTTTAACACACTAATCCCAGAACTTACATTCAAAGTTTCTGATGTTCTAAAGTGGAATAGTCTCGACCTTCCTACATATGAAGGCGATAACAAAGAAGAAAGTAAATCTGACGTTGAAGATCTGCAGCAGAACTTGGGGGAGCAAAACCAAGTTTCTCCAGATGATGCAATTAATGCTCTTAATACCGTTATAAAATGATCGAGAAGTTGTGAAGTTGTCTTTACCGATATTTTAGTACCTACTTAAAAACTTAAGAGACAAAGCAGTGATGTAAAAATTCAAGGAAAAGAAAACACAATCAAAAATTTCATGCTAGAGGGCGCTGTTTAAATTTTGTCGGAAATTTTGTTTTTTTCTAGAAAACATTAAATGGAAACATACGTCTTTGACAACAAATTTAAGAAGTAGGTTAAATTATCAACAAATCAGCGAAAACCAGGTATCGCTATCTTTTACCAATCCGAAGATATCTTTAGAAACGTGTGGATGGTCAAAATTTTTTCTATAAATTTAAATTATTCTGCTTCCCGTGAACGGAATTTAGCAAGGTTGGTCTTATTAGAAAGATTTTTATTGTTCTATGTTTGGTAATTGAAGCTGCATAGATGACACCACATTGATCCTCCACCTAATTGTCGTTTCATTCTTCTTCTCGATTCTTTTCTTCTGTCACAATAATAATATCCATCGGGGTGGGCTATCCAAATTAAACCGTTTTTCATCCGAAAATAAGATCTGTCTCCACTCTTCTCCTCAAAACATGTTTTTCTTCTGTAAATTTCAATCTGGTTTCTTTATGCCTTGCAGTTAATGGCGCTTCCTTTTTTGTAAACTTTTGACGTGTAATAAATGCGATTTTGTTCTTATAGATTATACATCATGCATATTGGTATGATCCCGATTACAGGTCTCGGAGGCTTCTGACCTTTTGGCTTGTGGTAATTAGTAGGATTTAAAAAAAATCCTGATACAATGATTATTATGTTTCAGTCGATTAGCTCTTTTATTTAGAGATATCCCATTTCTGTACAAGCACAAGCACAAGCATTAACCTAAAATTATATTTATTTTAAATTTTAAATACAGTGTCTAGTCTAAATTGATCTTTTAGGTGGACATTTTGAACAGTTTTTTGAACAACAGCTTTAAAAATTAATTTTGTAATCTTGTAACAATATTTGGAATAACTAGAATGACATGGAGCAATCCTTAAAAATTTGGATTTTGAAATTGGGAAGTCGAGTTAAAAAATGAGTTCTTCTGTGTTCTTAAGTCATACCAAGAAGCTATAAAATTGTGGAGTGATTCTCAACAATATAAAGGAATACTTATTTCAATACGAGCGCAAGATTTTAAGCTTCAATAAAACATGGTTTTTTTTTGTAGCAAAGTACTGAAGTATTTATTGATCCATAATGTATACATTTGGAAATTATGTATGACACAAAATATCTGGTAAATAAACGCTATGGTTTAGCTAGAATATGCATACAAAATTGACAAAATTTGCAATAACATTATTGTGTACAATTTCAGCCTTCAATGCTGTGACTTCAGATAACGCCACAGCCAGAAGTTTAAAAGTATTAAATCGTAAAGAATATGACGGCCAATTCTGGTCAACCAAACTCGTGCAAGACAGTCAGTGTTATCAGAGCTGCTTCACATCAGAATGCACTCCAAACAGTGACACGTTTTGGATGCATTGCTTTCTGATGAATCATTCGTAGATTTACTGACTCCCCAAATGCGGCAGTTTTGCCGATTAATGAAGCCATCGAGGTGAAAATGGAAAATTATGTCTTTGCCAAATCAGCATTCACTTCAGTTTACTTAAGGATCCAATTGGTGAACTCTCTTCGCTGTGCATGGTCAGTTGGCAAAATTTGTTGAATCGATTGAATTTTGTAGATGTGGAGATGCAAATCTTTAGTGAGAATGCGTTGAAGAGTGACTGTTGTGATGTCCAATTCTTGTACACGGTGACTAATCGAAGTCTCTGAAATTTCGACCACTCATCATTAACCGAATTAGTACTTTCGAATTTTTCAATTAATCTTTTCACAATAGATGAATTGTCGATCGAATATTGGACGCATTTTGCGAATGGTGGCAATCAAATTTCTACCATTTTTGATAATAATGTTTAACAAACAGGAGGCGTTGCTCTATCGCTCTTATTGAAACACCCTTTAGTAATGAGATAATTACGTGATTACAGGTTTACAATAAAATAAAATAATTCTTACTGCACGGTGTTAAATTTAGTGTTAATCACGTAAAAGCCACACAGTCGAAGCGACAGTATCAGCTTCCATGACTACGCTGGCACTTGGGAACATATTATAGGATGTTATAATATTGTATAGGGGCAAAAAACTAAACAGAAACCTTTTATAGAAAATACTCATTATGAATAAAATGTTTAGAATATTTAAACAAATTAGGTCGCAGAATAATAGAGTAAGTACAACAGTAAATCTTATCTTTATAATTTTAGCGATGTTCAACCTAACAGAATTATGGATAAAAGTGTATAAATATAGCATTCTACGTTTATTTATTACATATGATGCGTGAGGAACATTTCTCTTACTTAAAATGCTCGTCCAGGTCAAGGTCGATCTGGATTATGGATAAAATAATTTATTTCCATTAACATACAGATATTATGATGTCAGATGCGGTAATTAAAATTGGTTGTAACCAGAGTAAAACAATGGATGTTGGTCAATGGGAAACGTTTAATAAAATTAATTAATAAAATATGTAGGTTAATATGAAGAATAAATATACAAAAATGGTGTCATGTATTGAAGCAAACTCCGAAGCTATAATATATAAATAGATAAATCTCTATAGAAAGGGACGCCCTTAAATAGAATCATACAAAGACCTAGTCGAGCAATGTTCTTTATCCTAGGGTTCCTATACAAAGTACGTATGCATGTACAGACGACCAGGACAGCTGCGTTCCCTATAATACCATTTACTATAAAAAAAGAGCAGTCACCCGTACAAAATCAAAATGAAAGGGGTTACGAAACGAAATGCTTCACGAATTGAACGGGGAAAGAAGAAAAAATAAGATTATACGACTCGAAATGTTAATTATTTAATTCCATGGAAAGTGATATAATTTCATTTTTAATTATGGTAGATGACAATGAACAAAAGAGGGCTGTTAAAAGGAAGTTATTTTTAGCTATTCCGACGAAGTCACCGTTACATTTCGCTCGTGTGACACATTTATCACGTTTCAGCGTTCAGAGATTTATCGCTGCTGTCCATTTCCTTTCCTTAATGGTCTATATGATCTCTGATAGCGGCATCGGTTATTGATTATAGTTTGTTTACCAAGGAAGGGGGTTCAATTAAATGTGGGCGTTTTATATATTTTTTTGTGTTGTGTGGATTTAATGTGATAGATGATGGAGATATATTTTAAAAAGGTTATCACATATCACAAAATAATTGCTCTTAATTAAACTTTTAATTTTGGTTAGAATGTGACAAAATATTTATGTTTTCGTAGAGAGTTAATAAACTTAATTGAGCGTAGGTTTGGCAGGAAACTTGCCAGCTTCTTACGAAAGGTTTCTAAAGCTAGTCTTTAGAAACCTATTTACCATCACCGTCTTCACACCGGTTTCTAAAGTCAATCTTCAGAAGAAAAAAAATCAATTTCCCATTTAGGGCAACTTCAAACCAGTAAAACTTAATTTTTTCAAGTATAATGACTTTAGTGCAGTCTTTAGAAACCTTGTTGAATACGCTGATAGCTGACAGATTTCTAAAGATTGTCTTTAGAAACCTTCCGGAGAAGTTGACAATTTTCTAAACACTTTAAAAAAATTATAATCGATAGGTTTCTAACAACTCTCTTTAGAAACTTTAAATGTGATTAAAAGGATTGTGGGTTGGTAAGATACAGATAAAACATTAGTAACACCAACACCACAACGTTTAATTCGGTATTCAGTTGATGATGTGAGGCCACGATGCGACGAAACTTTCTTACGAAGTTGACAGCTGACAGGTTACTAAAAAGAAACCTTCTGAAAAAGTAACAGATTACACGTTTCTAAAAACTTCTAACCTTTACAAATCAAAAAAGCTGACAGTTTTCTAAAGATTGTTTTACAAATCTGCTGAAGAAGGTGACAGCTGACAAGTTTATAGAGACAACTAACTTGTTTAGAAACCTTCTAAACAAGTTCAGAGTTGACAGATTTCTAAAAACCATTTTTACAAATCTTCTGAAGAAGGTGTCAACAGACAGATTTCTAACAACTGTCTTTAGAAACTATCTAAAGAAATTGAAAGCTAACAAAGTTTTTAAAAACAGATTTTAGAAAGCTTCTGAATAAATGTGACAGCTGAGTCGTTTTTAACAACTGCCTTTAGAAAGCTTTTAAACAAATTGACAGCTGATCGATTTTTAAAAAAAGAAAAACTTGTTAAAACCTTTTTAAAGAAACGGGACAGCTGAGACGTTTTTACAGTTTGTCTTCAGAAACCTTCTAAAGTTGACAGCTGAGATGTTTGTAAGGTTTTAAAGATAGATTTCATAAGTTTTGACAGCTGAGATGTTTCTAACTTCTGCCTTTAAAAAACCTTCTAAAGAAGCTGACAGCTAAGTGGTTTCTAAGATTCTCTTTACAAATCTTGTAAAATAGGTGACAACAGACAGCAGGTTTTTAGCAACTGCCTTTAGAAACTTTCTAAAATAATTAATTGAAAGCTAACAGGTTTTTAACAGACAGATTTTAGAAATCTTCTGAAAAAATATGACAGCTAAGACGTTTTTAACAACTGTCTTTAAAAAGGTTATAAGGAAGAAGCTATAGATTGATTTCCTAACACTGTCTGAGACGTCTCTCTATCAACTTTCCACATATCGTCATCAATTTCATCCACTTTAATAGCTGTTGTTTTTAAGTTTTTACAAACATTTGGAATATTTTAATTTGTTTGTTAATATTGTTGTAAAATGTTTCTCTGCATATTAAAATTTTTACTGTCTGATGATGTTTATGTATTTTCGTTAATGACTTCTTTAATAACATTTTTTTACGATAATTTTAACGAACTTCATTACTATTTAATCTGATTGTTGTCGTTTTGTGAGGTTATGGTTAGAGGAAATTTTGACGTTTTTGCTGCATTTCCCATTATCTACAGGCTGTTCAAAAATTTAATTTTCTTTTAGGTGCAACTTCACATCACTGTTTTCAAATTAACATTAATTATGTCGTCAATGCAGTCGGTGGTTTGTCTTTAGAAATCTGTCAGCTATAGCAGCCTACACCTGACATGTTTCTAAGACAGACAACCGATCGCACTAAACGCATAATTAATTGTATTTGAAAAAAACAGCGATTCAAAGTTGCACCTAAAAGTGAATTTGGAGAACCTGTCAGTTGTGAAGCTGCTGCTGCCGACATGTTCAAAAATATTTTTAAAAATCTTCTGAAGAAGTCAACAATTAATAGACTTTTAAACACATATCTTAGAAATCTTTAGAAAGAAAACAGCTAAGACGTTTCTAAAGACCA
>CM043020.1:11320810-11473268 GCA_023690525.1 Holotrichia oblita | reverse complement strand
GTGCATAACATTTAGGTTACCTGTTTTTGTAGATTTTATTTTAATTTAGTTTTATTATCGCCTTGATAATGACAGCATTGCTGTTGAAACGCGTCGGTGTTTTAGTTAAAACTTGTTTGGTGTTCAGTGGGTTAAAGTGTTTAGTGTTCCACTTTTTTAAATTTGAAAAGAAATTTGAAACTGTTTTCTTGTTGAGCGAGATGGGGTAATTGCTTTGGGTTTTCAAAGAGTCAGATATAGATGACACTTGAGAAAATGACATAGCTATTCTCTCCTAGCTCATGTTTCTTTTTCCCAGCCAACAGCAACTCGACAATCTATAATACAGTCTAGCTGAAGTTCTTATGTATCCGTTAAGAACAGTTTCTTCATTGTTACTTAGAATTTTGTTTGCATCAATGCGGCTGCAACACTAGAATTTTTATCCATGCTGTATTAGCGTTGATGATTTGCTGTATAAACGATTGCGTATTGACATAATAAGTGTACTTGTATAATCTAGAGTCCGTTCTTCCTATACTTTTTCAATAGCTTTCCAAAATTCATCTCCATTTGGTGAGAATGTTCTTAAACGTTCTCAACAGGATTAAGAGGATTCTTTGATGGCAATGGAAAAATATTAATGTGGTTGGTAGCAAGCCACCTACGTATAACACTGGAGATGTGAATTGGAGACCCGTCATGCCGAAATATGTCCAATTAAGAGGAGGAGTGGAGGGGAAAGTTGGTATTGAAGGAACACTTATACTCTGTTGAACCGAATTTTGCAAACTTAGTTTCGTTGGATACAGCATTGCTCCTCCAATCTAATGCTTACAAATTTGAACCAATGTAATAAGTGACGTGCCTGCTAGAGGGCGCTGTTTAATTTTTTTCGGGAATTTTGTTTTTTATCGAAAATATTAAATGGAAACATAATTGCCGGGCCAATCTTTTGAGAAGTAGAAAATAATAATGGCTATGAAAATTTTAAACTGTCTCTAATTTTGAAGCTAGCAATGTAGTGGCATTAATGTAAACTCTTGACCAATAAATTTGTTGTCATTTTTTTTGCATTGTAAGGGGTCACTCTTTATGTCATATGGATTCTGAATCATGGCTGTCACATTGACAGATATTATTCATTGATAGTAGCACAATAACTTCCACATCTTGAAGACTGGTTCATGATACATTTATTGATAGCAAGTTTACAGGCACTTTTGGTAGTTCAAAATATGCCCAAAACATATGGAGAATAAAAATAAGTTATTAAGGTTAAGATATCTATATTTCCATCGAATAAATTACAAGACAGAAACACCTTATCAAAATTAGTTCGAATCTCCTGTTATAAATGTGAGCTGGTATAAAAAATGTACATAATTGATCATAATCACTTGAATTAAACTAGAAGCTATTGGAATTACAAAACACATTCCATGAATATTGCAACGTTTGGGATTATGTTATAAAACAGCCAAACAGCAAAAGAATACATAATCAGAATAATATGAACTTCTTTTAAAACAAATTGTCGTTTTGATGGTAAATCCGGACAAATTGTCAACTAAAACTGGACTTCAAAAATTATCAAAAAAAGAACGACACTCTACATTATATGGGGCAGTAATATGAGTCCTTTTAATTGTTATTATCAACCTAAGAAATCCGGCGAAAATGAAATTGTCCCATGATAAAACTGCTCCAGATAAAAGATTAGATCAAAGTTCAAATATAAACGAAAAATCGGGCAAACTATACAGAATAATCCCCTCGTATTTTTAATACATCACATCATTGTATATGTAAGAATATATATATATATATATTCGTTGCATGAATCCATGTGTATATTTTGCTGGAGTAATTGCTAGCAGCAATCGATACCAAGTCTGGGAGGTGGTTTTAGGGCCGCCGCCAGGCGGCGCCACCATCGGAAAGCTTTTCCTTGTGCATCTTTGTTACCATTTCAGTCCAATACAGGTCCTGGTTTCGCGAACAAGAACAGGAAGAAGACCAGAATTAAAACAGTGAAGATCTAATAGGATCAGCGTCTTACATCTTAATTTGTCGAATGTACTCGTAAACGACAGGGGCGCATCTTTGGTAAGCATTCATTCTGAATTTTATTCCTTTAAATATCGTTCGAGTTTTATTGTATTAGAGGTTTCCTTTTGCAATAATATCAAACAAGATAATTTGATAATGATTCAGACATCTTAATTTACGAGTGTGGCTTTTTAAAAAATAATTGTCTCTGTAATAATCTTGAGTAATAAAAGATTGCGTAATTTTACAATGTTTATAGGGGAGATAATTTGTATTTAATATTTATTTATTTATTTATTTATTACGAGTTGGGTAACATATATTTTGTTTTATTTTTACTGATTAAACTTTTATTATTCGGCATTCTTTTGTGGATAGTTCTGAATAATCAATATGCGTGTGGTACCAGTGGATATCCGTAGATTATGCGATAGAATAGAATTAAATCTTGATAAATGTCAATGAAAAAGTTACTGCATAATAAAATAATTGAAAAATAAGTTTAAATTTCTAAGAAAAGTATTTAGATTAGATTATCTCACTCTAAATTAAACCTTAAAACGTCTCTTTTTGACGTGGATGCTGTCTTATCGAAAAAGTTTCTCCAACGATTTGCAATCAAAGATGGACATGTTTAGAATTTCCGACAAGTTTCAAATTTAATTGAAGCTTTCCAAGATAGAATTTTTGTAATTTAATGTGTATTATATAATGTTAAAAATACCTCATCCATCAATGAATGTGGATGAAAGTTGAGGCTTTAAAGGATTTGAGCGTTTAGGTTGTTGAATACGAAAATGATGATGTTCATTTCTAGGGCAGTCTCTTTGCGAAGTCCAACAATAGTTTGGACATCATGTGGTGATACTGCCAGTTTTGGTATCGCTCTTCTATTAGAACTGTTCTTCCTCGTATTAACTCACAACCTTAACAGTTTTTCTAACACCCTAATGACTTTCTTGGTAGTTTTAAACTTTGAGCTTTTCTGATTTTTGTTTATCACCGTTACAAAATTTCTTTGTCCATCACTTTGTATTTATGTTGGGGTTTTAAAATTGCTATCTAGGTCTATCAAGTTACGAATTTTGGCACCTCAAGAAATCCCAAACTTAATTTTTCTGTAATTTGTCCACTAAAAGCTTCGCAATCACATCTGATGCCTTAACAAGCTACTTCATGAGCTCAAACTTAATGTGAAGTGATGGAAGAATTATTTTGTTGCTACCCCACAACCACATGAAGCAAGGGTATTAAATGTACCAACTTTGCTCCTGTTGGTTCAAGTAATGAAAGAATAATGTCCACTTTAAGGGACATACTTAATGAAACGACTGGGGAAGCTTGCATTTTTTATTTTTCATCATAGTCTCCTAAGACGTTGACAGACTTGGTATAACGATGGTAAAAAGCCTTACCACCCCCAGAGAAAAATGTTTTATCTTGGACTGTAAACCACTTGTTCACCTCTATCATCAGTTTACCATCGTCCCGAAACTAAATCCCGCTAAGGTGTTCTTTAAGGTTGGACAACATGGAAGTCACTAGATACCTATCCTGATGCAACAGCCTACCACGTCCGAATTTTCCTCTCCTTTTTTCTTGGATGGAATCACGCAGTTTTGAAATTAAAGCAGCATAATATTGCCCAGTTAGTTTGATCACGTGGTAAAAAGTCTATAAGTATACTTGCTACAGCGTTTTAAAAACTTCTGATGATGATCTTCTTCCTCGCAGATGCTTTCGAGCGGAGGAGGAGGGGTGGTAAACCCTTGTGCCCCCATTCCGTGCTTTGCCTTTTTGATTCAGGATCATAATGGTGAAGCCAGGTTTCATCCACAGTAACGAATCTTGCTATGAAGTGTTCAGGATCTCACTTAATGATGGCTAAATTTGTCTCTGAAATGACCTGTCGAATGCGCTGTTGATCTAGCGTCTACATTTTCGGTAACTATCGTGTAGTCACCCTTTTGAGACCTAATTCTTTATGTGAAATGGTTTCTACGCTAGCTAGTGAAAAGCCGCAAGTTTGAGCTATGAATTTGACGATGATTCGTCTGTCTTTCAGGACCATGTCATGGACCAGGTTGATGTTTTCTTTGCAAACATCTATGACAGAAAAATAATATCTGAACTGCTCTCGTATTGCATTCAGCGCCGAGAAATGCTGCATGTCCATTATTAAAATCTTGTAATCTCCTGCTGTTTGTTTCAAAAATAAAAATGATGAAATCTTTCCCAAAAATAAAAATCAGAATATCTTTTTTAGTTTTTATTTTATTTTTGGGAACTTTTTTGAGGGTATTTAACTGTCTCGGAAGTATTCCTATTGCAGGAAGCGAAAATTATTTTTCGGATTGCGGCGTTTTTAAGGAGAGAAAACATAAAGTACGTGGCGAAGCTGTTAAGCCAAAATGTGGATATAAACAATCCAAACGAACTACAAATACTGACACAGATTTTTTTTTGCGGCAGTATTACATCAGTAAATACCATAGATTATGTATAAATTGCATGCACTACTTACATTAGAAATATGTAAAAACTAATATCAAGTTGGCTGTTAACATAACGTGTACATATTTGTCAGTATTAAAATTATTTCTATTTTTGAAAATATCTTCTGCCTAAGAATTAGCATCGCTTTCACTGCATACATTATCCTCGAAAATATTTTTTTTAATATATTTTTTAACATTGAAAGTTTGTAATTGACCATTATCGGTCTGAAAAATCGCGATTTTACCACTAAAAAAATTTAACCATAATGCCATGGCATAAGGTGTTTAAATTCTGTGAAGAGAACCGTAAGCTTATAAAAGCAAAAACTTGATACTTGTAGCTTGCGCAATTGACCTAACTGCAAGATTCGAGCAAATTTGACACAAGTCAAGACGTTAAAATTAAGTTGGACTTGCCCCATCGCAAAGCAGAGAGAAGAAAGAACATTTTGACACGAGACATGGTCAGCTCTATAAGCAAATTATGTTTGTTCCGACATGTTTTATTTCTCTTAGCTGTCATACCACAATTTTGGCATACATTTGGGTGATAGCAATGATGTCTATACAGGGCCTATACTCAGCGTGACCGTTCATTAGAAGTTTATGAAGTTCTGGCCAAAATATAAATTTGAAAATTCAGAATCGTATATAATCGATTGTGTTCTCTTCATTAAAAATATTTTTAGATTTCTAGCGCTTCCGGTAATAGAAGCAAATTTTGGACTTTTTGGACGAGTTGATCACATGTTAAATCGACAAAAAAAATGTAATTGGTGATGAAGAAGGAGAGTTGAATACATTAACTTATTTCGAGGCCAATTTGAACGCCTCAGTCGAGCTACCGAAGATGATCTAGGCGTCAGTAGATCTGTAGATCGGTAGGTACATAGGATTTTAAAGAAGCAAGTTCTCGTTAATACAAAATCTTCATCGTCAAGACCTCGAAAACAGACTTGACTTCTGTGAGATGCTACATCTTCGAAATCAAGAGGATGAGAACTTCTTGAAAAAAAT
This sequence comes from Holotrichia oblita, assembly GCA_023690525.1. NCBI lineage: Eukaryota > Metazoa > Arthropoda > Insecta > Coleoptera > Scarabaeidae > Holotrichia > Holotrichia oblita. The sequence continues at coordinate 11,467,722 of CM043020.1, read as the reverse complement.
TATCTGGACGGACGAATCGAAGTTTTCGCGTGAAGTTGGTTGTCAAACAGACATAATAACCATAGTTGGGCTTCAGTCAATCTTCATGCAATCCGAGAAAGAAATCATCAGATCAGATTTAGTTTCAATGTTTTTCGTCTTATGATTAATGACTCTTACGTCATTTATACGTCATTTACACGGACAGTGGTTGAGGATTTTCTTGACAATCAGCCTTTAAACTTGAGAAGAAGCTGTTGGTATCAACTGGATGGAGCTCCATCCCATGAACTCACGCTAATGCTCGAAGATAGGTTTTAAATAGATATCCGAAAAATCGAGTGTTCTCTGATTTTTTTGAATAAATGCCCGCTATAGTAAATTTTTTTAGAAAAAATTAAATAACTACCAAACGCACAAATTAAATTGAAAAAACTAAATATATCTATAAAGCCTAAAAATAGGTGATTCTAAATATGTAAAAATATATGAGGCAAACGAAACAGCTTAGGCACGCTAGTCTTTACAACAGACATCGTAGAAACCATCAACCGCAAACAACATATAGCCATGCTGGCCTTCGACACAGGGCTTGCGCTTGACAAGGACTGACACAACAATTGGGCTCCTCCTCCAAGGAAGAACCTTTTCCGTTAAAGTCATCACAGGAATCTACTGCTAGTCCTCTACAATATCTTCCTGTATGATCTATCCACACATCCCAATACCAATATCCTAGTCTATGAAGACAATATCCTGCTACATTCACACTCACACCATCTTAAAATTTTCCCAACAAGCATTTCTTCAGAAATGGCGAATCCAACTAAATTTTGCGAAATCAGAGCTAACGATAGCCATCAAAGATCACGAAATACTGACACTAAAACCATAGTCAGTGCACGAGGAGTGCCGATTTCCAAAACCACTTACTGAAGGTACCTCTGCACGGTTGTGGATACAAGATGCATGTATACAGGTAACACCAAATATGGTATAAAAAAGACGTCAGCAGCAATAATTAGGTCTCTATTGTTTTACAACAAGCATAGGACGACAAACCTGCAGATCTTGAAAATTGTTGCTCAAAAGATGACCAACAATTTTTTTTTAAATGGCCAGAACTCACTGCAATCAACGAATAAGAAATCTCTTAGCCCAAATTATAATTAAATAAATTTCATTTTCTCATTACAGATCAATATGGGACCGTGGAAAATTCTAATCCTAAGTTTATTCTACATACACATTCACGCGCAAGATACAGAAGATCCAGACCCGTACAGGCTACCAACCAACGTCATACCCAGTCGATACGAGCTAGAACTCACCGTACCAGAAAACTTCAACGTAACAGCAAACTTTACCGGCACCGTTTCTATAACACTTACACTTCGAGAACCAAATAACACCATAACCTTGAACTCGCTGTATATTACTTATCCCGACGATTCGATCACGATAACTTACGAAGATGAAGATTCCGTGGTACAAACAGAAATTTTGACAATAGAACAATTAGAGGAGTACGAAATGATAGTGTTAACGGCAGAATTTGAGCTTCAACCTGATGTTAGTTACACCCTCAAATTCGAAAATTACGAAGGGATACTACACGATGATATGGCTGGTTTCTATCTCAGTTCTTATACGAACGCTGATGGGGAAACAGAGTGAGTCTCTTTATAATGTAAATGATTCTCAAAATTAAACTCTAATTTAAATTTTTCAACAGGTACATTGCAACGACTCAGTTTCAAACGACTGACGCTCGAAAAGCTTTCCCTGTTTCGACGAGCCCAATTTCAAAGCTATCTTTGCAATAACCATAAACAGACCAGAAGATTATATATCTCTGAGTAATACGAATATAAGAGAAATTCCACGTAAGTCGAATTATGAAATTAAATTTTACACCATTTAATTTCTTTTCTTTGCAGCACACGAGATGTATACAGCGACACACCTGTGATGTCCACGTATCTGATAGCTTTTATAGTGTCAAAATTTCAAGGGTACGGTAGTCAAGATGGAGATCGGGCGCAGTATGATGTGTGGGTCCAACCGGATGCATTATCCACAGCGAAATATGCTTACGATACTGGACTAAAAGTATTAGAAGAATTAGACAATTATACTGGAATTCCTTATTATGAAATGGATGGCGTTGAGAAGATGGATCAAATCGCTATTCCAGATTTTTCGGCTGGGGCTATGGAGAACTGGGGTTTAGTAACTTATAGGTACATATTTATTGTTATTAATCTGTCGATAATTCCCAAACATCTTCAGAATATCCTGCAGGAACAGAACTCTTAAGATGTGTTAGTCGTTCAGAATCGGTCCAATTTTAATGGACTTTTTACTTTACTGTCTTGTCAGAATCGGAAAAATATTCAGATGATATAACTCTAAAATATTCGAATCAAATTGCCTTTTTCTAGAATCAATTATGTTGTAAACTTAAATATGAATCAGAACTTTATATTAATCGACAAAACAATTGATGATTATCTCGTAAAATGTGTACTGTGCTTCTTCTGACAATTCACCAATGGATAAAAAAAGTAGGCATATAATACCAACGTATTTTTGTGCTTTATCTAAACAATATTTTCCGAAAATTATTTACATTAATGTCAAGACCACTACCGTAAAATGGGGTGAATAGAAACTGAGGGGTGAATATCAAGAGGAAGTACGAAAATCTTCATAATTTGTTTACTTTTAAACTAATAAAAAAAAGTTTGGTTTGTTTGCGTGAAAATGATGCAGAATGATGGCAACTAATTATATACTATAAAATAATTAAAAGAAGGTTGGCAACAGTCTTTTATACAGTTCAAGGTAAACGTCAAAATTTCTGGTCATAATATAGGTTAGAAAACTTTGTTTTGGCAACGAAAACAAGGGAAAGATTGTTTATATTTTAGCTGAAGTACTTCCATTGTATACTATTAATGTTGCTTAAGTGGTCATGTTAATAATTTACTCCATTTCCGAGAAAAAAATTATTTTGTAAAAAAACACCTCAAGTGCTAAAATGGGGTGAATAGAAACAACCACAAAAAGTGATTGCTTTTACAACAAAATGTATTTATGATAATTGGACGCCTTTTTGCAGAAAGGAACCAACCCCAAAAACAATATATTGAGTAATTAAGTGTTGAATTTCTGACAATAATAGAAAACTCAGTTGATATTTTAAGACACTTTGAAGTGATAACGTTTATAAATATTTTAAAAAATATTGCTTGCTATGCATTTTTTTATATTTGTACATTGCACAAAATAATACATTTATTAAAGAAACTTTATTGCCTAAAGAGGTAGGTCAAAAAAATACACAAATTCTAAAATTAATAATCCACTGAGGGTTCTAGTTCAAAATCAGGAGCTTCACTGAATCCATCCACATCGTCGATGATGTCCGTGCCGGTAATATTTTCATAAAAATGTTTGCAATCGTTAGGAATCAAGTGCATCACAGACTTTATGTCCTGTATTTTTCGATTTGATATAGCTTTTCCTTCAAGCCACATTGGGCGCTCTTTAAATAAAGCAGGAAATCCTTTTCAACATACGAGTTGTCTTCGAAATTGTATCTTATAAAATTGAAAATGGTTTTTCTTTATCAAGAAGTATTTCTCGTGCTTTCAACCAACTAATTTTTCATTCTCAACATCGACTTTTCTATTTACGATTTGTTTTTCTATCTCGGCAGTTCCATCCCTAGAGTTTATTCGTGTTACTTTGAATTTGTTTTTTGTACGGCAATCTTCCATGATTCTTACATAATCAGCTGGCGGATAAAGGCGTTGTTGATGTTTGAGTGCACATTCGACGTCCGGAAAATTTCTTGGGCTCCGCGTCCTGCTTCGTTTTCTGTCCACACATAGAAGTAACCCTTGTTGGTTGAACCGGAGTGAACGCCCAAATTATAGAGCCAAATCTGTCTCTTATAAAACAATATTCCTGTGGCTAACCGCGGTAGTGGCAGTGTTTTTCAAGGTCGAATGTCAAACATTCTATTTCATTGTTTTCTTTAGCTTTGTTCATGTCATTCTTCATCCGATTTCCGACTTCCTGCCAATTTTTAATATGGTTGTCATTCTTCTTCTTTATATTTTCTGTACATTAAAGACAAAATCATTTCTGGGAGTAAAAATTCAACATCAGAACATTGATATCTACGGTAGTGACTTCTGTATTTCGAAACTTTATTTATTTGGTTTATGACTTCTTGCTCTCTTCTTTCATCTATTTTATTTTTTCCTCCTTGTGCTTTTCCTCGCTTATCTGTTACACTGTCTGACCTTAGCTTCGTTAATGCTGAATTAACTTTAGTCCATAAGTTCTTTTCTTGTCACATTCGTTTACTAGGACACTTATATAGGTCGTTTGAGCATCGTAACTAACCAGCTCCCAGAATTCATTGAAACATCGTTGCCTTTGTGCCAAACTCAATTTTGTATAACATTTTTGACAACAAGAACACTGAACGCTTCATCAAATTTTCTCCTTTCTATTGTCCTTCGCTTATAATCATAATGAGTCTTATTTGTATTCCTATCTATTTTATTCTCTGCTCTTGTCAGATTCATAGATTTTCTTTTTCTTCCTTTTTTGGTCTTAAACAACTATCCTTATTATGGCTCTTGTTGAATGCACTACTGTTTACCTGATTAATACCTGTCCGTTCATTTTTCTCTGTTAAGATATTTTTTGCCATTAAAAGAATTGTTTTTGTTCTAGTATTATTCATATTCGTACACATAAATAAACGTTTTTCACTTATAATACTGGATAATACTAATTTTAACAGCTGCTTATTATGCAGAAAGGAACCAAACCACTCGGATCGTTTCTTCCGATTTTGAATAACTCAATAGTGAGTTGGTTCATTAGCCAACAGATGAAGCTAAGTACTATATTGGGGCCTGCCTCTTTTCTGCAGTAAAGCGTATACCTTATAATACAATATTACGCACAGTCTCTAGATTTCATAATTTGTGGGTTGATTCCTTTTTGAAAAAAGACCTCCATTTCACTGTTATTTTATGCTTTAGATGCCATGGAAGTACATTAACGACTCTAGGTCAAAGCAGTACAAAAAAATTGATCTGGGCCGTCATTTTTTGAGACCAAAAAAGAAAACCAAACCAAAGATAAATTTTCAAAGAGAAGATTTTTCGAAAACATTACACACATAGCTAAAGAAAATATTAAGACCAACACATGGTTGGTCATCAGTTTGCCAGTTGAAAGAAAGGCTAACAAGTTTAAGTATTACATAGGTCAAGTCACAAAGTGCCTAAATAAAACTGAAGACTGTCTAACTGAAACTAACTGTGATGAACCTGACGACTTTAAGGGAAACTTTGTCAGAACAAAGGTTTCAACAATAACAATTAAGGGTTTGCAAAAAATCGTCTAGCTGTATTGCCATCATTTGTTGTACCAAATCAGTTGTGAAGTGGTGTTTTCGGCCATTTCACCCGTGTGTTCCAGGTTAGCACTTGTTTCCGTACATCGTACACGTTTCGTGTAACCATTTTTTGCATTTAATACACTGTATCCAGTCAATAGTCTATTTGGTATGAAAATAGTCATCTAAACATCCTGCACAATAATTTGCATTCCTATCTCCCTTAATTCCCACCTCAAATTTATCTTCACTATTTACAGAAACTCTACATTTCTTCATTTTTTTTTTATTAAAGAGATTGCTAGTAGATTCTCCTTCTGAAGACGATCCACTTCTATTATCAGTTCTCTGATCTTTGCTTTGTTCAATATTCCTTTTAGTTCCATTGTTTAATATTTCGGCAGATTGCTTTTTTCTTCCATTGTTTAATATTTCAGGACTTATTTCTAATAAAAATTTTGATTGTGCTTTTTCTTCCCTTCTTTTGCAGATTTTAGGATGGCTGGAATCGTTGGTACAGGACTTATTTCTAATAAAAAACTCTAGTTTTATATTTGCCGACGATGCATCCGCAATGATAGAAGTGCTCAGGAATAACGTTTGAATCAAGAGGAAATATTCCAGTAGCTCTGAATCCAGCTAAAGAAGCAATATCAATTGATGCTGCTTTGCCCCAGGCTTTTCCGATAAGTCCACCTGCTTGAAGCCTGCACAACTTCCGACCTCCATTCCGAACAACCATTGCGTTGCTTAAATTGTGCTTTAGGAATTTGATAAAGCTCTGGCAAGAGGTTGAAGGGCTTGTGTGGTGTGGCTAGGCAACCAAACTAAAGATATCGCATGTTCTTCAGCATAATCCAACATTTCAAGACCGTTTCGATGTGACGAGTGACCGTCAAGAATCAAAACTGTTTTTCTAGGTGTTTTTTTTTAACTTTCAGTCGATTTATCATCATTCTTCATAGCGACTTCGTATAATACTAATCGACTTATTTTCTTCGAGTCCATTATGTTACAACTTTTCAAAAAAACTATTGCAACAAAAACACAATCCTTTACAACCACTCTAACGAGAAGAGTTAAAGAATTAAACTTAATCCTCTACTTTTATAATCCGATTACCTGTTAGAAACAATTAATTTTCTTGTAAACGTCAAGATTAAATTACTGCAATTTTAACTTTGTACGAAGAAGTTAAAAATATGATTTTCAATCGCAGTTTTTACATTCTGAACCACTGTGCGTCGTTTTATTAAGTAATTCCTTCAAAACTCACACACATTCCTTTTCAGAGAAACATCTTTATTATGGGACGAAGAACAATCAACAAATACTAACAAACAGAGGGTAGCTACAGTAGTGGCTCACGAATTCACCCACATGTGGTTCGGTAATCTAGTAACGATGAATTGGTGGGAATATACTTGGCTAAACGAAGGCTTCGCACGCTATTTCCAATATTATATTACCGATAAGGTTTGTAGTATTCCACTATTATTATTTTAAACTCTTTCTAACCATTTTTCAACAACATAAACAGGTAGAAACAGAGTGGGAATTGACGTCTCAATTCGTTATCGAACAGCAACAAGTCATATTCGCAAACGATGCGTTAGAAAGTGCAGCTGCCCTAAATTCGAGGGCTTCAACTCGATCTCAAGTATCGAACAAATTTGCTTCTACATCGTACAATAAAGGAGCATCGATTATCCGAATGATGGTCAATATACTTGGCGAGGAAGAATTCCACGCTGGTATAAAAGATTATCTAGGCAATCAGTAAGATTCAGCAAATTTTAATGATATTAATTCTAATTTACTATCAATATTTACAGTACTTTCTCCAATACTGTTCCTGACGATTTATTCAATGCTTTACAAGAGTACGCACCCGGTTCACTACCGGTACAATTAAATCTGCTTATGGAAAGCTGGACTGAAAATCCTGGTTATCCTGTAGTAACTGTCTCTAAAAGTTCTCAAGGTTTGCGTTTAACACAGGTAATTAAAATTTAATTCTTCATATTTATAAAGAATTTCCCAACATGATGATAATATTGCAGGAAAGGTTCCTTCTAAACTCATCAGCTATCAGCACAACCAAATGGTACGTTCCAATAAGCTATACAACGCAAGACGATCCAGATTTTACCAACACTACCATCACTGACTGGATGCTACCTGAGAATGACGAGGATTTTATTACACGTGACGAGATCACCGGATGGGTGGTCGTAAATCTTCAAGAAACTGGTTACTACAGAGTTAACTACGATGAAGAACTCTGGGAAGCTTTAGGCGAAGCACTCCACGCTAACGATTTCGTTTCGGTTTTCCCCGAATTAAACAGAGCTCAAATAGTTGATGACATCTTGAATTTAGCTAGAGCCAATAAGGTGGAATACCCTCTCGCCTTGAACGTTACCACTTTCTTGGAGGAAGAAGTCTCGTATTATCCGTGGTATTCCGCTTTTCAAGCTTTCTTGTTTTTAAGACGTCGGATCGATAGCACATCATATGTTGGGCTAACTTTAAAAGTTAGTAATAATTTAAATAAATTTGGATTTTTAATCTTGCAATTTTATTAAATTCTAGACTCACATCTTAACGCTGATGAATAATTTATACAGTAACGTCTCTTTCACGATAACAGACGCAACTCCTCACGTAACTGTGCTCAAAACAGCTCTCACTTTGCAATGGGCTTGCGAATTGGAATTAGAAGATTGCGTTAATACAGCGAATGATCTTTTCAACGGTTTGGTTAATAACGGAGTAGAGTGAGTTGCATATTTTATTTATTTAAAAAGCATTTCGAAAAATTTATTATTTCAGTGTTAACCCGAATATCAGAAGCACCGTTTACTGTTCGGCGTTGCGTCAAGCGGAAACCTCTGATTCTTGGGACTTCCTTTGGGAACGATATCAGAGTTCTAGATTGGCAACGGAGCAAGCTATTATCCTGACAGCTTTGGGCTGTAGCAGAGATGAAGCAATATTAAAACAGTAAGTTGATACGTATTCATGATTTTTTCGGCGAGCTTTATTATTGGAACTGAACAAAATCCTTCATTCAATCAGTGGTTACGTAAGAGGCTTCTCAAAAGCTCTTATGAAACAAAGCTCTTATCAAACGGGTCGATAACCGCAGTGGTTAGGCTGCTGACTATCGTTGTGGTGGGACGAGGTTCAATTCTGAACAGTGACATTTTCTCAGCGAATTGAAATCCGGATCAACTTGGAAGCTTTTCCAACTGTTTCTTCTAACATACAAACATATCTGAACAATAGTTTAAGACGAAATCATAATTTTCAGATTAAAAAAAATGCTCTTTTTGTCACATCTCATTGTTGGCGCATCCAAATCCAACTGATCTGCTAATTTATTCAAATCAAGCACAGCGTGAATCAATCAATCGTTTTGAGGCCGAAGAAATTAAGTCCATTAGATCTATATGTAATTGTGATGCAAAAAAATACAAACACATTGATGGCACAACAAATTGTAAAAACAAGAATTCCTTAATTGTGTTTAATGGAATCTCTCCTCTCTATGTGGATAGAGGAACAAAATCAACGCAAAATACCACTAAGTAGAGTCATCATACAAGGAAAAGCTTTATCAATGTTTGAAGAATTAAGGTCAAGACCCGAAAATATTCATAATAACGAAATTTTTCACGCAAGTCGAGGTTGGTTTCAACAATTTAAATCCAGAGCTCAACTTCACAATTTAGCATTGAAGGGAGAAGCGTCCATGTTTTCAAGAACATTATTGCACATATTGATCCTCTCCTAAGCAAATTTTCAACGTAGATGAAATTGCTCTTTACTGGAAAAGGCTACAAAAGAGGACCTACGTTTCAGCGCAAGAAAAAATTCGCCTACTCTTAAGACAAAAGACAAATTCTCGGGACTAATACAGCAGTTGTTTACCGACTAAAACCTCTGTTAATCAATACTAGTCAAAATCCAAGGGCAATAAAGAACCAAGAAAGAAATTAATTACCAGTTCATTGGAGATGGAACAGAAAAGGGTTTGAAAAAAATCTAGGTGTTAACATTTTAATTCTATTGGATATGACCAGTCATCTTACTAATCAGCAAACACATCATTTTTTTTTTCTGCCGGCTAAAACCACGGCTTTTATACAGCCCATAGATCAAGGTGCTATTTCTAATTTTAAAGCTTATTATCTAGGTAGGACATTCAAACAACTTGTTCATCATCTTAATAATGAAATATCCATCAAAACAGTATGGAAACATTTTAATAGCCGTGGAAAATATTGGATTGTCTTGAATTTATTCTACCATATTTTTTAATTGTCTGACAACCGTGTTAACTTCAAGCTCTGTTATGGGAGGCAAAAATAAATTTTCTGAATATGTCAGCAAAGAAATATTACATCCTCGCTTAGAGTTCCTTTCAGTCATCTAATATAAAGGATGAACCACTTAAAATGATGCACTAGAAGAGGTAGACCTATAGAGGTCGATGAGGAGCACATTTTAATAACAATGTAAATTTTATAACATTCACGATGACGTCACGCTGAAATCAATTTGCATTTTATTAAATAACACATTTATGTTTTCTGTCATTGTATTATAAGAAGATGGTATTTCTAACACATCACAATCACTTATTAAATATTTTATCCAACTATGTTTGCAATTACAAAGAATGAAACTTGATTATTTAAATTTCGCGGTAGTTTGAAGTTTCAAGCTTAGTTTACCGATATTTTACGTAACGCAAATTAATGTGATATGACATTTGTCAGATTTGACTTAAATCACTATTCTGCCATTTGCTTATCTTAAAGTGTATCTTGATAAATTTAAAATATGAATGGTAAATTATGAAATCTACAAAAGGTACAAAACGAATAATTAATTTTGAACGTTTGACAGTTGCCAAGTGACATTTAATGACATATATCTAGAGCCCAATTCAAATTTTGCGTTTTACGTAAATATGCATCAGGTAAATAACAATATTTGCGCTCTTCAACATTTGAAATATTGGCGGCAATTTCAAAAAGTTGTTGATTTCATTTCTTATTAAAATCGGTCATATTTTATATACTTATAAATTAAAAAATTAGCTGTTTAAGAAATTTACAATAAAAATACTACATTCCATTTAAATAAATGCAAATTGGTTCCGGTATGAGGTTATGATGAATGGTATAAAATCCACATTTTTATTAAAATGTAAGTATGTAAATGTAAGTTTGTTACAATATATCCCTTGGTTTGTTCATCAACTTCATCATCAAAGAGTGATAAAACAGTTATTTCTTCTGATAAGTACCAAAGATGTTGACTAAACTTGCTCAGGGCTGCTTTAGAGATGTCATTGTCAACAGTTTGATATTTCTTAATCCTATTTAAAAAGCGCAAATTTTTTTCTCAGTATCTCCACCTAAGAAAATAATTACATTCATACATTCTCGGTTATAAAATGTCAACAATTCTTCTATTACTGTATTACAAAAATGCTATGTGACGATCAGTCAGTGTGTTTCAATAGCAGCAGGATAGTTTTCCAGTTATGGGGATATCAGCGCTATTTGTGACTCGGTGGATTTTTGTTTCGAAAACACATTTTAAAACCAGTTCATAAAAGTGGTGGCTGCAAGCAGACAGTAATAATTCCTTGTCTAGCTTTAGTTCCAAAAGTACACAAGCTCCATTCAATCGCCCTGTATTAGATGAAGTTGAGTCAAACCACATTATTTGTACTTTGTCCTGGAGGTTCCAGTCATAAAGCTCTCTAGTTTGGGTACAATCAAAAGTTGTTCCTTTTCTCCAAATGAAATAAGAATTGGCGGGGGTTCTTCCTTAGAACTTCTTACGTCCAGTTCAGGTAATAATTTTTCGTCCCAATGAACAGTCACCGTTTCAGGCAAATTATTCTGAAAAACTGATTTTATAGATTCCGCTCTATCTTTTATATTTTGTTTATCGGAAAATCATCACAGCTAAGATTTAGTGCTTCTACTACAGCCTGAAGTATATAAACAGAATCCCTTATACTCAATTCTCTCCATTTTACACTATACAGCCTGATGAACGTCACCAACTTCAAGAAAATATCAGTAGATATTCATTTTTATACTTGACAAACGTGAAAAACATTCATAAATCTTATTTTTTATTTTAACCGCCACAGTGCTAATAACTGAAGGAGTTTAATAATTGGGTGATTCACCCTAGTTAGATAATTTTTTTGATTGATTCTTGTAGATATCTCCAATATTCCCTGGACAGTACTTACATCCGTAAACAAGATGCTAACACAGTTTTCTCGGCTGTCCTGGCTGGAAATCCAGAAAATGTTGAAGTTGCTTTCGAATTCCTTAAAGAAAACGTCAACGAGATCGTTAACTAGTAAATAATTGTTACCAAATCGTTACCACCAATCATTATAAATTTCTTTTTTTAGTTACGAAGGCATGAACGCTCTTAGCAGCATAGTTAGCGGTGTTGCTGACAGACTTACGACATCGACCCTAATCGATGAAGTACGATAATATATTTTTTTTATTAAAATCAGAAATATATAAATTTTAAATTTTAGTTCGAGGAATTTATTAACGAGAACAGAAACATTCTGAGGGACGCAGCAGAGACTGGAGATACAGCTATAGAAAGCGCCAAAGCTAATTTACAATGGGTCCAATCGAACCAGGCAGAATTAGAGGATTGGTTGTATCAAACTTACGGTTCAGCAGCTTCTGTTACAATAAGCTTCGGTGTACTATTAGCCGGACTTATTGTAGCGTTAATATAAGAGGAAATTAATTTTAATTGTAGATAGATATCCGATAATATAAAAGGCTAAGGAAATATGTGCCTGAAATGTGATTTTACGTAATCGATAGTATTAATTAAACTCCAATAAATAATATCTATTCCATTGTGTGTCTTAAATCTTGGCACAAACATCTTAATTAATTATAATTTATTATATTGTATAAATAATATTTTAAGACAATAATAAAAATATTTATTTTTAAAGGGTGTTTAAATAAACAATTTTTCACAAAATATTCCCATTTATTTTTAAGAATCGAGATTCAAACTTTTATCTACATATAAATAATGATCATAATAATATTCTTCAGCTTAAAAACTATAGACAATCGTAAAAAAAAATTATATCAACATTTAAGTAGAATGTATTACAATGACATAATTTTAAAAAAATATATATAGCAACACTGAATCAAATTCGAAAAAGTTTGTATTAATAGGTATATATATATGTAAATATATGAACTATTTCTTTGGTAATTTTTTTTATATTAGACGCACACAATACTAAGATGATGACTAACTATCAAATAAAACCAACCAGTTCAATATCTTTTCGAAATTTCTACTTTTCCATTTCAAATTCGCTTCACCCTGCTCGATAAGCTGTTGAATCACTCTAGTTGCCGTCGAGAGGTCCTCGGATTTGCGCTTCACGAAGCTATTGATCTAAAAAAAATTTAATTTTAAAGATAATTTAATAAAAACGAAACCCCCACAATATAATTACATCATCGAGTTCTTCTTGGGATGGGTAAGTCGTGATGCATTCACGAACTATACCGATGAACAACATTAAGGATGACCCCATACTAGAATTAATCAAATTTTTAAACTAAATTAAACGAATTATTTCATTAAGCTTACTATTTCTTAATTTTATTCCAATTCTCCTTCAGGAAATTATAACTAACATGTTGCCCGACGATAGTGCTCGAAACCGCCGAAAAAACCCTAACGGAATCTTGTTTTCGTATACCCGAACCTTCAGTGATCGCCCATTCGAGATACCTGATCAAGATCCACGGTTCTCGCGAACAACCCAAAGCCGACATTAACAATTCCTTCTCCGATCCAACATCTGTGTTTAGATATCGTTGCCAGGCGAATTCCCATTCGGCTTGTGATCCTAATTTGATTGCGTTGCAATAAACGATGCCTCGTAGATTTGGGGAAATCCTGGAATTGATCGGGAAATTTTAATTTACTAGAAAAAAAATAGGGAGGAAGCTTACGTATTTTCTTTATCTGGGTTTATTGTGTGTTGCCAATTTCGGAATTGTTTCATTGAGTTGTGCATGCAATTGGGATAGCCGAATGTGCATGCTCTCCATAGCATGTCCATTCTCATGTAAGTCTTTAAGGTTGGATCGTTTGGATTCTCATCAAATGTCACATCTTGATACAGGCCTTCTAGTAGATATAACATATATTTCTGCAAAAAAAGATAACCTAATCAGAAATGCCGGCAAAAAACATGATGACATTCAATACTGCTGCAGATGTGCAGCATACACATCTGATGAACTGCTCATTTTCCGAAGGAATCTTCAAAAAGTCTGAAATAGTTCGTGTTTACAAGAAAGGTGACCCAAAATTCGTGAAAAATTACAGGCCAATAGCGTTATCGTCTGCATTTTCGAAAATTTTAGTATATTGTACACAGGCTTAATTCTTTCCTGAATAAGCATAATCAACACGGCTTTCGTAAAAACAGATCTACATCTACAGCTCTGGTTAGATTCTATATAACACCATGTTGCAAAATATTGAAAGCCATAAGTCTGTAGTAGGAATATGTTGTGACCTACAGAAAGCTTTTGATTGCGTTCAACATTGTAAACTCATAAATAAACTGCAACTTTATGGTGTTAGAGGTACTGCAGCAGAATGGTTTGCATCTTACCTCAAAGGCCGAATGCAACTAGTGAAATTAAGATTTCTCAATCGTATCAATAAGTTGGAAGTTGTTAAATCATGTTGGCTCCCTATTAACAATGGTGTATTCCAAGGATCAGTTCTGAGACCAATATTATTTTCACTTTATATATCTTACAATATATGCCGATGATATTAGGTTGCGTATTATTCCGAAAGGAAACCAGACGGAAGTTGAAAAGTTTGCTAATGAGCTACTAGGTGTGTTAGATAATTGGTTTTATAAAAACAAATTAACTCTGAGTATGGAGAAAACCAAATGCGAACGATAGCAAAGTATACCACCATATAACATCCAAATGTTCTGTGGAATAGGGATGAGCACCTATAAGAAAGAACTTAAAGACAGGGAAGAGGACGTCAGAGCTTCCCTCTGGCACAATCTTCCTGGTCTGAGACATTCCAAGGTATTCCTTGGAAATTTCAACAAGCAGAGAGCAAAAACCATGCTAGAACTAAACAGGAACAGATTACGCATTCTCACAGGTTTCCTTAGAGAGCATTGTCACCTCGGGGAGCACATGAAGAGAATAGGTCTGAAACAGAATAGCGACTGCAGGTTCTGCGGGGCGGAAGATGAAAGTCCGGAACACCTGATATCCAACTGCACAGAAATTGAAGAAATTCGCGCCAACTATCTTGGCAAAGGCGTTATAGACGAGGAAGAAATACCCTCTTTGAAACCATCACATCTGTTACAGTTTATTAAAGCCCTCAGGCTGGATGGGGAGCTGTGACTGCGGGCAAAACCCCAGCAGCTTACACCTCATGTAAGGGGGCACAATAGACCCACGGTCGCGGTGCAACATCACCCTTATATCTAAATCTAAATCTAAATCTAACATCCAAATGAATAACCAAACGCTATCATTCTACTAACTCTCTAACAAGTTTTTAGGATTGACTCTACTTTACTTTGGAGTGAACATTGTGGAAATTTGGCAAAACTTATATATCAAGTGTCTACGATTACAAATAACTGAGGTGTGTTTACATTCCTTGTACTATGCAGAAATATATTCCCGACTACATCACAGCATACTACTCTGGAGTGCATCTGCTGGTGCACAGCAACTATTTCTGTCGCAAAAAGCAGCTGTTAGAAGTACATATGTTTGGTATGCATTTTACAGAAGCCTGCCGACCGGTAGGTATTTAAGGAACTGGAAATATGCCGTGCATTTAGATATTAGAAGCATATGACGTTGACTAGCCTCAGTGTTCACAACTTAGGTATTCGCATTTTTAATCATCTGCCTAGCTATATTAAAAATATAAACACATACGAGGTATGATCAAAAACTACGGTGAATGAATTTTTAGAGCCGAAACTGTTGATGTTATATCCATTTCATGTCAAATTTGCGATAGCCTGATCCGTTGTGACAGACCGTGTCGAGTTTGAACACGATCTAACTTGTTAGTCAGTATCCAGAGTCGATAGTCGTGTTTACCGTCTTGTCACGTATCATGGATTTTGAACAACGCGTTAACATTAAATTTTGCTTTAAGTTGAAAAAACCTGCCAAAGAGGCTCATGAGATATTAAAGTCGCTGTATGGAGATAATGTGGTGACTCTGAAGACCATTTACAAATGGTATGAGCGATTTAAAAACGGGCATTAGTCGGTTGAAGACGAGCAACGATCGGGATGTCCATTGACCTCAAAACCACATGAAAACGTGCAAAAGGTGGCACAAATTGTTCGTGCAAACAGAAGGCCTACTGCAACGTTTGAGAAACGATATTCGAAGAAAGAGACCAGAAAAATGAGCCAATGGTTTCCTTCTGCACCACGATAATGCGCCGTGTCACACGTCGCTTCTGGTTCGCGAGTTTTTGGCCAAGAAAAATCTTCCTGTGTCCACATCCGCCTTACTCACCAGATTTGGCAACATGCGATTTCTGGCTCTTCTCAAAAATTAAAACTGTGCTAAAAGGAAAACGTTTCGATAGCATTCCCGACACTGAGATAGCCACGAAAGAGCTACTGAAAGCCTTTCCGAAAGAATTCAACGTTGGGACAAGTGCATTTTTAACCAAGGAAAGTACTTTCAAGGAGATTAATTTCATTTTCATGTAAACCTATTATTTTACTTATAATAAAATCATTCACCGTAGTTTTTGATCACATAATTATATTACTATTATTAATTGATAGATTATCTATAGAGGAATTTGAAGACAACAGTTTTGTGGAAAATATCATCAACCAGAAAATGTTGATGAATTTCTTGAAAAGCCCTCTTCCGTTCACTCAAGATTTCGGTCTCAATATTTCTGATAACTTGAATCTCCTACCAACACTTTTGTTTACTTGCATGAGCTGTAAACTGCTGACGTTTACCCGCTCTAAGAGCTCCCCATCTATTTTAAGAGCTTGCTAATAAACTACAATAACTGTGATGGTTTCAGAGTTTCGTCTTTCTGACGTCTTTCCCAAGATCGGGTTTCCGTAATAGAGGTGCATTTAGATGTCAGGTGTTGCAGATTTTCATCCTCTGCCCCTCTCTATTCTGTTTCAGACCTATCCTTGCCGTATGCTCCCTAAAATGACAGATTGACAGATGCAAGATTTTTGCTCTATGCTTCTTGTAGTTTCCAAAAAACATCTTGCAGTGTCTCAAATCAAGGAAATTCTCTCCTTTCATTACAGTTTCTCTTTCCACTAGTTCTAGACCACCCTCGCATAAAACTTTCCCACTCCAACCCAATTTTTTTGTATGTAAAATCATGAATAACTTTTCCCCAGATCCTTGTTACCTCTCAAAACACGTTAACCATAAGCTCATGACTGAAACAATATTAAATTTGAAGCCAATACTACTACAGTATTTTTTTTTCATCTGAATACGTTGGGGCCTATTTAAAGGCTGGCATTTATTTACTTAGCTTGCCGACTACTTTGTTTGTGATTTTTTAATTAAAAATTGTAGACAGGTGGTAGGCAGAAACGTAACCAAAGCACAAACGTATCGCCTATAAGAAACTTTTGGAACAAGAAAAAAATATCCTTCCCAAACGATTACCCTGACATGATTTCCGTCCTTATGCATTTTTTAGGTAATAATGCCAAAGTTTTTGATGAAGAACTTCCCAATTTCGACCCGTTTTCATAATTAGTTTATTGCTCGAAATATACCACGATAAGACCTAAATTTGACTAATCAATCCATGCTGGTTTTAACTCTGAAATCATGCCCAAGTTTTTTCATGCCTTTCTATGGCTTTAGCTCCTGTTAGAAGCATTCCTTAACTACCGACCATTTCTAACAAAGTGTGATCAAGCATTTCTAAACTTTACCAAAACTCACCCCGATCAGAAATTCTTACCATTTATTTCGAACATGATATCACTTACCTTGAATTTATCAAACTGACTGCTATGGGAAAATATTCCATAAAGGAAATCGAACGCATTAAAAGCGGCTTTCCACGGAACGTACTCCCTCTCATGAACCAAATATCTAGTCACATTCATAGCTATATCATAATCTAGATACCCAGCGTTCGCTAAATTCAAAGCGTCATCCAATAATTGAGCCCTATTCTTCGGATCCAATCTCATAAATTCATTCTTATTATTCAACTGTTTGATCAATTTCTGCCAATTATCAACATCATAATTGACTCTATAATAACCGGTTTGATTAATATTTAACAGCAACCAGAAAGTTTCATCGCGATTTAAATCGACCACCAATTCAGGTTCACCTTTCATCCAAATCGTGGACAAAGCTGTATCATATTGCGCCTTGTACGTGATCGGAATCCACCATAACGGATTAGTATCATTATCTGGTTTTCCCCCGATTAAAAATCGTTGCTGTTTTAAGATTAGAGAAGTTTCGTTTCTAGTAGCCGTCACTATAGGGTATCCTGTTTGTAAAGTCCACGTATCCATGATCTCTTTCACTGTCATATTACTGTCGAATATCTGATCTGCGTAAGCTTGCGCCGTTAATGCTGACCATAAATCATCTTGTTCTGCACTGGAATATTTCCTAAAATATCAACAAGATATCAAAGTTTGTTTTTTCTTTTAACAGGAAGAAGACTCACCTTTCTTTTAGATAATTTGTAAGACCTTTTCGGAAGACGTCTGTGGTTAAAAAATGATCCATCATACGTATAATAGTGGCACCTTTCCCGTACGAGATTCTGTCGAAAATATGATTAATCTCGTCTGGATTATTCACACCAATCGAAATTTGATGAGACGATTTCAACGAATCCAAATGGAACACGTTTTGTAACTCGGTAACGACGAATTGATCCAATGTTTTTAGTTCTGGACAAACCTACAACACAAACAAAATTTGTTCTAAAAAAAAATTGTACCAATCAAATTAGATCTAAGCGAGAATAAGCAAAACATTACTGTTTACCGCATCAGCTCCTAAATATTCCATATAACTAGCGAATCCTTCGTTTAACCACAAATCCGACCACCAAGCTGGGGTAACTAGATTCCCGAACCATTGGTGAGCTAATTCGTGAGCTACTACGATAGCTATGCTTTGGAGATTAGTTTTGGTTGATACTTGAGTTTCGTATAATAAAACCGATTCCCTGTAGAATAAATTTGATTTAAAATTAATTTTTCTAAGTAATTAATCTATTTTTTTACCGGTATGTGATGAGACCCCAATTTTCCATGGCTCCGGTTGAAAAATCTGGTAAAGCGACCATATCGATTTTGGGTAAAGGGAATTTAATTTGGAAGAAATCCTCGTAATATTTAAGGATTGCAGGTCCTATTTTTAAGCTGAAACTAGCCTGTTTTAACGCACTCTCTCTAGTCCAAACCGAAAACGTTCCATTCTGGACCTTCTTTAAATCGGAGACGACGAAAGCTACTAGATAAGTGGACATCGGTACGGATTCTTGGTAATGATCCCAAACGTAATCGTCGAAGTCTTCTCTAAAATAACCAGCGATTAATTAATAATTAGTAAATGGAAGAAGGAAAAGATGAATGCTTTAGATCCCTATAACAAGAGATAGATTGTGCGGAAGGTCACACAATTATACTGGGAGTGGGAAATGATAACACATGACTAGAAAACAAATTGGGAAGCGAAGGGAAACAACAAAAAATAACAACAGAGAAAGAATAACAGAAATATGTACAGAAAACGAATTAGTCATAACAAACATAAAATTTAAATATAAAGATATACACAAATACACAAAAGAGATGGAAAACAGAAAAGAAAAATCAATCATAGACTACTTCCTCATGTGTAAAGAAGAAACTAAACAAGTAAAAGACGTCAAAGTTAAAGAGAAGATAAAAAGCTATACACTAAAAGAAAATGATATGAGAAAGAAAGAAGGGGAAAAAGAAGAAGAGAAATGGACAAGATTATAAAGAAGAAAAAAGAATCAAGGAAAAATATATAAATACAAGAAGACAAGAAGAATATGAAGAATTCAAACAAAATAGAGCAGAAGCAAAAATAGCAATTAAAGAAGTAAAAAAGAATTCTGGAAAAAATTTGGAGAAAAATGAACAACGATTTCAGGGAAAATCAGAAACTATTTTATGAAAAAACAACTCAAAAATAAAAAAAAATAGGTACTCAATGCAGAATATAAAAGACAAAAACGGAATAGTAATAACCGACGAAGAGAAAATAATGGAGAGATAGAAAAAATAATTTGAAGAATTTCATAAAATAGAGGGAGAATGGATGACGAAGATCAAAGAGATAACAACAGATAGGAAATAAAACAAATCACAGAAGAAGAATTATAAGAAGCGAAAGCGAAATTAAAAATGGGGAAAGCCCCGGAAAAGATGAGATAACAACAGTAATGATTAAATTTCTAGGAAAGGAAGGATCGTTGAAATTACTTGAAATATTAAATACAGCAATAAAAACAAAGAAAATACCGAATGATTCGAAAACAGGTATAACACTGCTGATATATAAAAATAGAGACAAAAGAGATTGCAAGAATTATAGAGGAATCACCCTCTTAAGTACAACAGGAAAAATATTAACAACAATTTTGGAGAAAAGGAACAAGGAGCAACCATAGAAAATACAATAGCGGAAACACAATGCGGCTTCAGAACAGGCAGAAGCACCTAAGACCCCATATTCATAATATGATAGGTAAGTGAAAAAGCATTGAGGAAAAACAAAGCTATTCACATTTGCTTCATCGATCTCGAAAAAGCGTTCGACAGAATAAAAAGAGAAGACATTTGGAGAACGCAAGGAAAAAAGGGGGATAGACAGAGAACTACCTAAGAACAAATAATGAAATATCGGAAAAATTTAAAATGGAACTGGGTGTTAAACAGGGATGTGTGCTGAGCCCATTACTGTTTGCGGCAGTGATTGATGACGAAATAAAGGAAGCAAAGAAGGAAATGAAGAAACTAAGGCTGGTAAAATGGAAAATGGAAGAAACAAAAATAGCAGAACTCATGTTTGCTGATGACATGGCAGTCCTGGCAGAATCAGAAAAACAACTACAACACAACCTAAATACACTACAAAACAAACTGGATAAGATAAATATGAAAATAAACATAAATAAGACAAAAAGTATGATTATATCAAAAGGAAACAAAACACATGACTTTAAAATAAATGGACAAAGAATGAAAAAAGCAGGAAAAATATTCAACACAATGAAAACGTCATTCCGAAGTAAAAGAAAAATTGACGAGGAAATAAAAGCCGAGGTAGTAAAGAAAATAGTCAGACCCACAATAACATACAGTAGCGAAACGTGGACGTTAACAGAAAAACAGAAATCAAGAATAAACGCAATGGAGATGAGATTCCTCAGGAAGATTAAAGACAAAACAGGAAGAGACAAAATAAGAAATGAAACATTTAGACAACAACTACGAATAGAGCCCTGTAAACGATAAAATAGGAGAAAACCAGCTAAGATAGTTCGGACATGTTTGCCGAATGCCAGAGTGAAGACTTCCAAGGAGAGTATATGAAACAAAAACGACAGGTAAAATGCCAAAAGGAAGACCTAGGAAAACAAGAGAAGAAGCCAATGGGAAGGAATAAAGGAAGAAACAAAAAAAAAACAAGATTAAGAAGAAGAAGAAGAAGAAGAAATTTTATGCGTACACTGGTGATGTCCGTTGGATGGGCATATTAGAGATGGTTGACATCGTTTTAATCCTGCCTAGATTTATTTGAAACGTTGCCTTCAAGGCCGGTTCATCGAAGCACGGAAAGGCTTTCCTGGCATCGGTTGGTTGAAATTGTGTGGCTGCGATCCATCTAAATATTAAAAGATATAATTAATAAGATTTTTACCAAATAAAATAAATCATCCTAACATAAAAATGAATATACGAACCTTTTCTTTCTATTGACAATATACGAACTCCTATAAAACCCTTGCAATAAATCATTTAATATTCCGGTAAATTTAATATTGATCGCGTACAATTCTCCGACGTTCAGAGTCTCATTAAGGAAGATGATGAGAAAATGTCTCTTGGTATCGTTGGTAATTTCGCGCACATCTACAGCCGTCGCCGTCGTCGTCGCCGCATCGTCACTATTATCAACCTTAAGTACTTCGACCGAGCTCTCATCAATGTCTAATTCGTCGGCGTGTAGCGTGATATTATCGGTTGCCACCGTAACATTCACCAATACACTCACGTTCCCTTTAAACGTGAAATTCCCTTCGTACACGAACGGCAGCAGATAGATCTTGTAGGAGATCGGGATTATAGAAGTCGGTAATCTCGGACTGGCATTCTCCGATTTATCACCGCCTTCGTGCGTTGTTGTAGCTTCCGTGATATCGAGGAACGTTACCGCATTGCTGGCGCTACCTTCTTCTGCCGATGTGTTTCTTAATTGCGCTTGGATTTCTTCGGATATCGGTGGACGATGTCTGCAGCTAACGTTGGCGAATTCGATGATCGTTCGAGGGGTGAAATGGTGAACTAGTAGTCCGGTCACTATTAAAGCCGCTATGAATAATAGCACTAGGAACACAGCCATGGGTCTCCATATTACGATTGGTTTTCGTTTGCTGTATTTGGTTATCGTGTCCATGACGTCCAATCTTTCGGCGGCCTGGGTCATTACAGGCCTGCAATAAAGAAAGAATGATATAACAAAAAGAATAAATAACATAATTTTGCTTAATTTTCTTTTAATCCTACCAAATTCTGCTGCTTGCTTGTGTTTTGTTTTGAGACTTTATTATGAACTCTGACTTTGTATAACATTTTCGTTTATGTTTTATTAATCCATGTATTTGTAGGTGTTAGATTTCGTCTAGGTGTATGTTTGGGACTATTATGATCGATTGCTTCCTTAAGAATATTTAGGAATTTATTATAACAAATCGTTATCCTGTATGACTTGAGACCAAACAATTAATTCCAAGTATAGCCTTATTCGAGAAATGTTGTCATCGCTAAAATTATGGAATTCAACTTTTCGGTTAACAGGACGTACTCGAGTAATTGATGGTGTAGAAATCAATTGTGGTCTGTGATCTGAGAGGGCTGAAGTCACCACCGAACATTCGTAGGTTTCGCAGTTGGTGAGTATATTGTCAATTACAGTTGACGACCTGTTGGTTACTCTTGTTGGGCTATTAATTGTTTTTAAGATTTTAAGATTAAATGTCCTCGTCAAATCATAAAACCTTTTAACAATGGGATTATTCGTATTTTGAAAGTTTATCTTAAAATCCCCAGTAACTATTAACCGGTGCCCTGGTTTCCTGATGATTACGTATTGTAACATTTCTTCAAAAGTATTAAAAAATTCCTCTAAGTCTGCTGGTGGGAGTCTGTATACAGGGTCATTCACGGAACTGGTTCGTTAGAACTTTTTGATGTTCTTGAAATTCAACATTTCTGAAAACTTATAATTATAACTGATATCATCTGGACTCATCAGCAAAATTATTGACGCCATTGTACCACTTCCGGTTTACCGGAAGTTGACGTCAACTTTCTTAATTTAAATAGCATGGTATATTTTTATGAGTTTTTTGTATGGGGCATACAATTCTGCATCAAAACTTATTAAGACACCCTATGTCAAAAATCAGCCGTTTTTGAGTTATTCAATTGTTTTCAAATATAGGGCCAATTACAATGTTATGTTGAAAATTCTGTATTTGTGAAGGCATTGCAGCTAAAGACCTCATATTTGGCATGGTATTAGCCCAAATAGCTCTCCTAAAATTTATCATAATTTATACAGGGTCGTCCAAAATTAACGTTCATTTCAACCAAGTTCGCATCGATGAAAGTCACTTTTTTTTAAATGGAACACCCTATATATTATTGCATTTTTGACAACCCTTGCCCATATTGCAGAGTTTTGTACCATTTGCAATTCGTGAAAACTACATATAATTTTAAATGATCCGTACTCAGAAGGACATCGCCTAAAAACTAAACTAAAACTATGGATGGATGAATCAAAATTTAAAAGCTGAACGAGGGAACGTCTTAGTGAACACAAGAACGGGTGATTTGGTGAAAATAATTCGAAAAATATAAAGATATAACAACGCATTGCCATCTGAAAGTTGCATTATCCATCAACCGTTTATATTCCAGCAAGATAGCGACCCAAAGCATACGGCTAAGGTGTGTAAGAACATTTTAGATGAAAAAAAAGCAGCAGGAGAAATTACAATAATAGTTTCGCCCCCTCGAAGTCGTGATTTATCTCGGATCGAGCTAAAGCACGATAGTCACAAAATGCTCAACATTGCTGCTATTTACAAGAAGAATATGATTTATCATGTCGAAGTTTGTTAATTTGACAGTAATTGAATTAAAAAAGTGGTTTCATGAACTCCATAGAGGTTACTATTTTCCCTTATACCAACTAAAGCTTTTATTGAAATATTTTTCTCTTGATTTTTTAAATTATAATCAGTTATATTTGTTTCAGTTAAGAATGCGATAGAATGAATAACATGGTCGAAATTAAACACCGCAAAATTGTGCCTTTCTAGTAATTTTTCTGCTGTGTTGCTATAAATCCCAAATTAAATGGTAGTCAACTTAATCAATAATAAGTTAATAGTCTAGTTAATCAACAGGTTCGACTGGATTCCAAAATCTAGACTTGATATATGGTAGGTAAGGTTGGCAAACCTTATAGACTTGGAGACGGTTCTTTTACTTCAAGGTGAGTTTTCAATCTCCGAAAGGTAAAAAAAAATCAAAGAGGCTCAAGTCGAGTGAATAATGAGGCTAAGAAGCAACAGGGATAGTTTTACGATCGAAAAAGTTGTTAATTAAAAAGAAGGCAATGGTCCAAAAGCAATTCATGAAAATATGGTTGCTGTGTATGGGGATGATGTACCATCTTATTTTCAAGTAAAATATTGGTCTAAACTCTTTCGATGGGGCCGAGAGTCATCACCGGGTCATCAGGTGATGAAGCTCGAACTGAAGAAATTGTGCGAAAAATCGAAAATTTGATACTGAAAGATCCTCAAACACCTCAAACTCCTCCTGAACAAAAACTGTACAGAAAAGAAGTTTCTCAAGAAAATTTGACCAAGTTGGAGAGGGACAAAACATTTTTATCTCGAATTATCACCGAGGATGAGACTTGGGTACATTATTGGAACCCTCCTACTGAACAAGAATCCATGCAGTGGGTTCATAAGGGCTCTTCACCACCAAAAAAGGCCAAGACACAATTTTCTGGAAAAAAAAAACTGATGGCAACTGTTTTCTGGGATATTGAAGGAGTCTTGCTTATTGAATATATGCCAAGAGGGTCTACCATAAATGGAGAGGCCTTATCCATAAAAAAATCTTGTTGCTGCACGACAATTGCCGGGTTCATAAGGCAAACAAAGTTCAGCAGATAATCAATGACGTTTAAAAATCCACTTATAATTCCGACCTAGCTCCGTCAGACTTTTTGGATTCAAAAATTTAAAAAAGCATCTTATGGGAAAGCGTTTGGAAAAAAAGATGAAAGAAATTTGGAGCAATTTTTTTTTCTGAGCGTATGAGGCAACTCGAAAAAGATTGCTAGGCTAAATTTCCAGTCGTGAAGGGATGAGAGACCATCCTACGATCGTGAAATATGGGTTGAAACCCATATTTTTATGTGGATTAATAACTTAATTGTAAATAAATAATTGTGGAAAAATTACAACAGAAAAAATGTTTCAAAATCAAGAAAATGTTAATACGCAATATATTACAATCTATATTGAGAACAGACATCAATAACTTTGTTGAATATCCCAAATTATAAATAATGTAAAAAAAATTGCTTTGTAATATTATATTGTATAACATAAAGGAACTAGGACTATTAAAGAGATCTCTGAAATAACCGACCACGTCGAATTGTTACAATTACATTACATTTTATATATAGACTGATCTAAAAAGAAAAAAAAGCGAAGGTTACATTTTTAAGCTCCAATACTAATAAAAAGGAAGTTTAATAACGTAGAATTTTCTGGAGAGGTCTGTATGCAGTAAGAGCAGGTAATAACTCAGCCATCCGTATATAACATTACATCAGAGTTTTAGAAATTCATCTTCGATATTTACGTTTAAAAATACATCACCTCCACAGCTTCACTTAAATTTGACCGTGAAATGAAAACTTAACTTTGTAATACAATCTTTTTAGTATTGCGAACAAGAAAATCATATTTATCATTTCTTTTTTATGTACCTATGTATGTATGTATATGTATGACAGTAAACTTAGAATCTAAAAGGGAGAAATTAATTGATTACTGTAGTAGTTTATGATAGTAGATAAAAATGATTAAGTGAAATGATATTTTGTACCTACATCTATGACGGCAATATATTTAATGAAAGTGCGGGTATATTCCCCAGAATGTAATTGAAACCTGCGGAGACTTTTACGTTTTATTTATTGAGTTCATTCTGAAAAGAATAGGGAAGAAAATTGTCTACTTAAACTAGCATTAACTCATAATGATTGCTATTTATAAGTGACAATAATTTGCTAATTTAAAAAGTCATTACAGACATCTCTTATTTACAATGATAATTTTATATAATCTGTATATTACTATTACTACAGTACAAACTATTATAGACATTTGCAATAATCAAATTCGTAATGTTAACAATGTAATGCTTCCATTTCCATATGGTAGTAAATGACATATATTTCTATTTTCGACCACAAATATATGTATATACATAACAATACCTAACTATATGTATTATAAGTATGTTCACGCTTCGTCTGATTTAAATGAACATTTGTCACAATTGCCTTAATTACACCAAAGCTATAATTAAGTGATGCTGTGTTTTTTTAACCCGATTTCGTTCGGTCGAAAATGTGCACTTGAAATTGACGTTAAATACATATATATATGTACATATTATTTACCCTTGCAGGACAGCAACAATAAAGCGGTCACTATAACTGTAAACGAATTAGGGTTGATGATGTATTGAAGCTGCTGTAATTTTCGTCTTCTGTCTTGTATAATTATTTCTACTAATGAGATGATTATTGTTATGTACAATTTTTAAATTGAATAATGTATATAATTGGGTTTTCTAAATTTTAAATTACTTGAGTGGTTATCTCATCAGGTATCTGTGACATTTTAAGGGAATTTGAATCATCTAATCAAAGTTTTATGTATGCATATTCAATTTTTTTGTTAATATAATTATTATTTTAAAATATCTCTTTGACGTCACGATTCAAGCGTACTTATCGGAAGTTATTTTATTCCTAACACTTCATTCTCTGATAAAATTCTTGATAATATTGTGTATATGATACATGTGAGTTTGTTTGTAAACAATGAGGAATTAATGTAATATCTACGTCTTCTTCAATCAAATTTCGAATTAAAAATTTTGTCGAGTAACTTTCCAATACATTTAGTTTTAAATTGAATACTGTATTATATATCGATTTTAATTTAGGGATTTTCCTTTTAAATTTTACTCTAAACATGAATACTATTAATAGAATGAAAGCAAAACCTATCAGCTGTGACCTTTCTTCATAAACTTTGTGAAGACAATCTTTAGAAACGTCGCATTTGTTAAAAATCTGTCAGTTGTCACTTTTGTCTTTAGAAACCTGTCAGTGGACAGCTTCTTTAAAAGATTTCTAAAACAATCAAGAAACGCCTCAGCTGTCATTTTTTTCAGAAGATTTCTAAAGCAACTTCATTAGAAGGTTCCTAACAAATCTCAGTTTAAAAATCTATCAGTTGTCGACTTCTTTGTTGTTAAAAACGTCCCCGTCGTCACTGTCTTTAAAATCCTGTCAGCTGTTAGACTTCTTTGTTGTTAGAAACATCCCAGATCTCATTTTTTATCAAAAGATTTCAAACTCTTTATTTGTCTTTTTTAACATTTTCTAAAATTTTATTTGTCTTTAAAACCCTGTCAGCTATCAACTTTTTTAAAAGGTTTCTAAAGGCAGTTGTTAAAAATCCATCAGTTGTCACCTTCTTTGAATATTTATAAAGACAATCTTTAAAATCATCTTAGTTTGTCAGCCTTTTTCAGAAGATTTCTGAAAACAGTCTATAAAAACTTCTTTAGTTGGTTCTTTTTTCAAAAGGTTTCTAAAGTCTTTAAAAATCTATCAGTTGTCGACTTCTTTGTTGTTAGAAACGTCCCCGCTGTCACTGTCTTTAAAAACCTGTCAGCTGTTAGCTTCTTTAAACGAGCTCTAAAGACAACCTTTAGAAACATCCCAGCTCTCATTTTTTATCAAAAGATTTCTAAAATCTTTATTTGTCTTTAAAACCCTGTCAGCTATCAACTTCTTTAAAAGGTTTCTAAAGACAGTTGTTAAAAAACTGTCGGTTGTCACCTTCTTCAGAATATTTATAAAGACAATCTTTAAAAATCTCTTAGCTGTCAGCCTCTTTAGAAGGTTTCTGAAAACAGTCTATAAAAACGTCTCAATTGTTCCTTTTTTTTTCAAAAGGTTTCTAAAATCTGCCTTTAAATACCTGTTCGCTATCATCTGCTTTAGAAGTATTCCAAAGACAATTGTTAGATACTTGTTCATCTGATTTGTTCCAAAGACAATTGTTAGATACTTGTTCGGAAGATTTGTAAAGACAGTTTTTAGAAATCTTTTTTTTGGAAGGTTGAAACTTTTTAGAAACGTGTCATCTGTCACTTTTTCAAAATGGTTCTAAAGTTTCCCATTAGAACATAATAATAATACCCTATCAGTTGTCAACTTCTTAAGAAAGTTTGTAAAAGCAGTTGTTAGAAACCTGTCAGTTCTTAAGTTTCTTAGAATGTTTCTAAAGATAGTCTTTAAAAACTGTCTCAGGTATCCCTTTTTTAGGAGATTTCTAACATCTGTTTTTAAATACCTGTCGGATGTCAATTTCTTTTGAAGGTTTCTAAAGACAGTTGTTAGAAACTTCAGCTGTCTACCTGTTTAAAAAAGTTTCTTTAAAAACGATCAATCTTGTCACTCAATGTGCCAGTTTTGATATATATATTATATAATTGTTTTGGTAATTTTATAATAAAAACTGCAAAGACTAAGATAAATATGATGCACTTGCACCCACCCCACACACACGAACACACAAGAAACGAAAAAACAGAGTCACTATCATACAAGTTTGTTAGCAATGTTAGGCTGTCTTTACAAACCTGTTAACTATCAGCTTTGTTACAAGATTTGTAAAGATAGTCTCAACTGATAACTTTTTATTTTGCGGTTTCTAAAGTCTTTAAAATCTTTAAAAACCTCTCAATCGTTGTTTTCTTCAGAAAAAATCCTGTTAGTTGTAATTTTTTTCGAAAGGTTTCTAAAGACAGTTTTTAAAAACGTCTCAGCTGTTGCTTTTTTTTTCGGAAGATTTCTAAAATCCGTCTTTAAAGACCGCTTAGCTGTCAGCTCCTTTGGAAGGTTTCTAAAGACAATTGTTAGAAACGTTTCAGCTGTCATTCTTTTCATAGGTTGTTAGAAACCTGTCACTTGTCACCTTCTCCAGAAGGTTTGTAAAGATGTTTCTGATGTCCACAGACTACTGAAGTCTATCTTTAGAAACCTCTTAGTTGTCAACTTCCTAAGAAAGTTTCTAAAGGCAGTTGTTAGAAACCTGTCAATTTTCAGGTTCAATACAAGATTTCTAAAGATAGTCTTTAGAAACGTCTCAAGTGTCACTTTTTTTAGAAGATTTCTAAAATCTACCTGTAAATGCTTGTCGGATGTCCATTTCTTTAGAAGACAGTTCTTAGAAACTTGACAGTAGTAGTAAAAACTGCCGTTTGTCAGCTATCAACTTATTTAGAATGTTTCTAAGGTCCATCTTTAAAAGCCTGTCAGCAAAACATCAAAGCTGTCACTTTTTTTTTTATATTTCTAAAGTCAATCTTTAAAGACCCGTCTTCTTTAGAAACATTTTTAAAGTTTGTCTTTAGGAACCCGTCAATTGTCACCTTCTTCAGAAGATTTGTAAAAATAGTTTTTAAAAATCTATCAATTCTCAGCTTGTTTAGAAGGTTTCTAAAGATGGTCTTTAGAAACGTCTCAGCTGTTACTTTTTTTGCGAAAGATTTCTAAGATATGTTTTTAAAAGTCTGTGAGTTGAGACTTCTTCAGAAGATTTGTAAAAATAGTGTTTAGAAACAAGTCGGCAGTAACAGCTCACAGCTGAAAAGTTTCTCCAAAATTCAATTTTCTTTTAGGTGTTTGTCTTTAGGAACCTGTCAGGTGTGAGCTACTACAACTGACAGATTTCTAAAGACAGACCACCGACTGTACTAACGGCATAATTAATTGTATTTGAAAAAACAGTGATGTGAAATTGCACCTCAAAGAAAATTAAATCAGTTTCGGGCTTTTCGTTTAAAAAATGACGACCATCAATTTGAAATCATTTTTACATTTACAAAAAAAAAGTAACATGAGTTATGATAATGGAATCCTGCAGAAGTTTAATTATTATTATATTTGTGTATATTGCAAACAATACATCATTGTTTTTTATATTCATTGTGACTTTGTAAAGCATGCATTTAAATACATTTTATCTTCATTATTTGAAGTAATATGTAGTTAGAATAAAAAGACGATAACAATCAGAATAAATAGTAATGAACTTCGTTAAAATTATCGTAAAAAAATGCTACTAAAGAAGTCATTAAAATTTTAATATGCAAGGAAACATTTTACAACAATATTAACAAGCAAATTAAAATATTCCAAATGTTTAAAAACTATTAAAATGCATGAAATTGATGATGATATGTGGAACATTCATAGGAGGACGTCTAGAACAGTGTTAGGAAATCAATCTCGTTCGTTGATAAATGATCTGTTTTTAATTATAATTGACATGGTTGAATCAGACATAATAATAATTTTAAAAAGATTGTTTTAAACTGTTCAAACATAATCAAAGACCCAGGTATCGACTAAGACGATGGAAAGGATTGAAAGATCCGAGAATCTTGCAAACAGATAATAACGCTATGAGTATTGACATAGAAATCCAAGATAAATGGTAAAGCCTTTTAAATCTGTACTATCAAAGAGATTGAAGCAAAAAACGTAGCGACTTGATTGGAGTCGACAGAATACTACAGAAAAAATTAGAAATTCGTAATCTGTTCAAATCTTTTTTATCTGTTTCCACTACGATTAACAGCAAAGTATTATAACAATCTCAAGCATCTTTGCGACTATTCCATGAAGGATACGACATCAAACAAGTGTTGCAAGTTCGCGAAGGAATATTTGTTGGTCCCCAAAATTAGGAAGCTTTGATTCAAAGATGAAAATTTTGAATGTACCATTAATGATTTAGAGCTGGCACTTCTGGCTAGACTTGTTTCTACTACAAAAATTTAGGGTGGTAAATGTCGCTTAAAATTCATTTTTTACAATCATATTTGTATTTCTTTCCTGCTAATTTAGGAAAGATGAGATGACGATGAACAGAGGAGAAGATTCCATAGAGATATTGCAAAAATTATTACTTATCTACTATACTAGCGGAGTATGCATCTAACAGATATCCAGGCGGTATTATGATATCCTCTTCAATTAATTTCTGTCACTCTTCAGCCTACACCTCTTTAATACTAAGAATAATTTATATATAAGATTGATTATACTATATATAGAGGTATCTAGTCATATTATACATACACACGGATACATGAAGAAAAAAAACGTAACGTTACAAACAACAGTAAACAAAAATTATTATTGAATAAAAAAAAGTTACCTTCACAGATTTAAAATCTATCTCCGCAACGGAGAATTGTCTCTCTCACATAGTTACACACCGAAGACGAACACTTTCAAAATTAGGGAAAAAAAAGAGCGCGAAAACCTGAAAACAACCTTTCCACGGATAAAACAAGAAGCACAATTCACACGGCGTATTGTCGCCCAACTAACACGTGCTTTCGCGGTGTCCCCCAGTTCTGCACTAATTGCGAGACTCTCTTATGAAGCTTGGTGCGCGCATGGTATACTATGTCAATACCTCGCACTTTCAAAGCCCCCGTATATTTACAACGTACAAACGACGTTAGAGAAAAGTTTTTTTCGGTTATCGGCGTCACTTCGCTAATGGAGGAACCCGCCTCACGTGATCAAATTAAAAAGTTAAGTTCGCGATGGAATAATTTCGCGATAATAAACCGAAGTTGTTTATTGAAGATGGTCCGGGGCTTACAGACACGAAGAAAAATAATATCAAATCTTTTTCGTTGTAAACGTGAAGGTCTTTAATAGGTGGCTCGGGTTTAATTTAGATGATTAAGGAAAGGTTAATTGCGCGCGTAATTACTGGTTTGGATGAGTGATTTCATTTCAGTAATGGTCCCATTAAAACTTGTATATGTACAAACATTAGGAACTATTTAGCAAAGCTTAAGCTTTTTACCAGGTTTTTTTCCTTGAACAGCATCTTTAATAAAGCTTGAAAAAAACACCATCTGGAATATATTAATTATATTTCTCCTTAGCTTCCACTAGACAAGGAGTATTTAGAGTTTGGTTTTTGCATTTTTGAAGTATCGATATTCAAGAGAGTTTGGATGTTCAGAAGAAGTTTTTTAATAAAATTCAGGCCTGAAAAGGTTCTTCTCTTACTCCCTCTTCCTATGTTTTCCTAGGTCTTTGTTGTTTTTACCTTCGTTTTCATATACTCTTCTTGGAAGTCTTTCCTCTGGCATTCGACAAACATGTCCGAACCATCTTAGCTGGTTTTCTCCTATTTTGTCGATTACGACCTCTATTCGTAGTTGTTGTCTGAATGTTTCATTTCTTATTTTGTCTCTTCTTGTTTTGTTTTTAATCTTCCTGAGGAATCTTATCTCCATTGCGTTTATTCTTGATTTCTGTTTTTCTGTTAACGTCCACGTTTCGCTACTGTATATTATTGTGGGTCTAACTATTTTCTTTACTACCTCGGCTTTTATTTCCTCGTCAAGTTCTCTTTTACTTCGGAATGACATTTTCATTGTGTTGAATATTTTCCCTGCTTTTTTCATTCTTTGTCCATTTATTTTAATGTCATGTGTTTTGTTTCCTTTCGATATAATCATACTTTTTGTCTTATTTATGTTTATTTTCGTATTTATCTTATCCAGTTCGTTTTGTAGTGTATTTAGGTTATGTTGTAGTTGTTTTTCTGATTCCACCAGGACTGCCATATCATCAGTAAACATGAGTTCTGCTATTTTTGTTTCTTCTATTTTCCATTTTCCCAACCTTAGTTTCATCATTTCCTTCTTTGCTTTCTTTATTGCGTCATCAATCACTGCCGCAAACAGTAATGGGCTCAGCACACATCCCTGTTTAACACCCAGTTCCATTTTAAATTTTTCCGATATTTCATTATTTGTTCTTAGGTAGTTCTCTGTCTATCCCCCTTTTTTCTAGTGTTTTCCAAATGTCTTCTCTTTTTATTCTGTCGAACGCTTTTTCGAGATCGATGAAGCAAATGTGAATATCTTTGTTTTTCCTCAATGTTTTTTCACTTGCCTGTCGTATTATGAATATGAGGTCTTGGGTGCTTCTGCCTGTTCTGAAGCAGCATTGTGTTTCCTCTATTGTATTTTCTATGGTTGCTCTTATCCTTTTCTGAGGTCTTCGTTTGCTCTAAGGCTGGACTGACATGTCCCTAAGCCATTTTATCTCTGGGAGATGGCTCGCTGCTGGCCATGGGAATAACTTTCAATAATTTGCCCTGTCTTCAAGTTGGGCCCTTTCATGGCGGATCTAATCGTCGGCGTCTAAGATTCGCCTAGTGGCGACAAGAGGCGGGGGTCTATCAGGGTCCAGCTCCCCCAAATGCTGGACCAATGGGTTCTCCGACCGAGCGACCCTTTCAAGGGTTTTCCTGGCCAGCGCCATCGCATATTGTGACAAGGTTGGTAGTTTGAAGTCTCTATGAATTTGGATGTTCGACAAGAACCAGGGAGCATTAAGGATGGTGCGTAGCACCCTGTTCTGTACCACATCGAGCCTCTTCACTTGTGATTTGCAGGCGCTAGACCAGGTGAGGGCGCCGTAAGTCAATATCGGTCGGAGAAACACCATGTAGATCATTAGTTTGAGCTTAAGGCTCAAAGAGCTCTTCAAGCAGATAAGAGGAGCCAGAGCCCACCTCGCCCTCAAAAAACGAGAAATGATTATCGAAAAGTGGTGGCGGAATGTCAGCTTGAAGTCAAGAACCATACCGAGGTACTGGACCCTCGGACTCCAAGGCAACTCGCGTCCCTCTACGGTGACATGCGAGGGAGGTGGATTCCGTTTTCTAGAAAAACGAACCGCCACACACTTATCGGGATTTATGAGCATCCGCCACTTCCGGGCCCACTCTGTCAGATGGTCGACAGATCGCTGTAGTCGTCTTATCACCAGTGCGTCGTTCCTTGATGTTGAATATATGGCAGTGTCGTCAGCAAACACTGCCAGTCTAGTGCTTGGCGGATTAGGGACGTCGCTGGTGAAGAGAATAAAGAGCTCAGGGCCGAGAAGTGAGCCCTGAGGAACGCCCGCTCGGATGGGTCTATTGGTGGAGAATACGCCGGATCGCTTGACACGAAATGTCCTGTCGGAGAGGTAGGATCGTACTAACGAAATCAGGTTCGAAGAGATGCCAAGTCCGCCCATCTTGAATAGCAACGCGTCATGCCACACTGAATCGAACGCCTGTGCGAAGACCAAAAAAACTGCACCCGTGGAGTGCCGCGACTCCAAGGCGCCTCGGATCTCCTCTGTTAGACGGAGGAGTTGAAGGTCTGCCGACAAGCCTTCCCGAAAACCGAACTGTTCGTCTGGCAGAAAGTTGCCAGCTCGGATGACTTCTCGAAGCCTAGTCAGAATGACTGCTTCGGTGACTTTAGACAGATTGGAGAGAAGACTTATCGGCCTGTAACTCGCAGGGAGTTGAGGATCCTTACCGCGCTTGTGGATCATCACGACACTCGCGTGCTTCCAGACGCTCGGAAAAACACAAAGGTGTAGTATGGCGTTAAGTATATCAACAAGAGCATCGATGATGTTGCTCGGTAGACGTTTATCCTTTTCTCCAAAATTCTTGTTAATATTTTTCTTGTTGTACTTAACAGGGTGATTCCTCTATAATTCTTGCAATCTCTTTTGTCTCCATTTTTATATAGTAAGTATTATACCTGTTTTCCAATCATTCGGTATTTTCTTTGTTCTTATTGCTGTATTTAATATTTCAAGTAATTTTTCCGATTCTTCCTTTCCTAGGAATTTAATCATTTCTGTTGTTATCTCATCTTTTTCGGGAGCTTTCCCCATTTTTAATTTCGCTATCGCTTCTTGTAATTCTTCTTTTGTGATTTGTTTTATTTTCTGTTTGTTCTTATCTCTTTGATCCTCCTCATCTATTTTTGTTACTTCCATTTTAGATTCTCCCTCTATTTTATGAAATTCTTCAAAGTATTGTTTCCATCTCTCCATTATTTTGTCTTCTTCGGTTATTACTGTTCTCTTTTTGTCTTTTATATTCTGCATTGAGTAGTTTTTTTTTATTTCGGAGTTGTTTTAGTGTCCAAATTTTTTCCATGATTCTTTTTTTGCTTCTTTAATTGCTATTTTTGCTTCTGCGCTGTTTTTTTTGTATTCTTCATTTTCTTCTTGTCTCCTTGTATTTACGTACTTTTTCCATAATTCTTTTTTTTTTCTTTATAATTTTTTGCAGGTGCAGGCTCCACCAATCAGTCCTTTTCATATTTACGTTTGTTATTTTTGTAGTGCTGCAACTTTCTTTTGCTGCGTTCAATATTTGTTTCCTTGAATCTCGTCCATTTCTCTTCTGCTCCTTCCCCTGCCCTACTTTCTTTTAATTTCTTGGTTATTATTGAACAGAATTGTTAGAGCTTGACAAAAAATAGATTGATATACGAATAATTCAAATCATTTTAATTTTTATGGTTGTATTAAGCTGAAGAAGGTTCATTAATGTTCTGTAATAAATTGGTATTTAATTAATTGTTGTTTCATTGACCTACAAATGGAAATATTTCAGGAATTGAAAGATTAATATTAAATAATATTATTCAAGCATTTAATTTATATAATTTAACCAAACGCACGATATCCATATCCAGCATTAATATAACATAATACAGGTAGAAAACGAAACTTGAATTTGCGTGCACTTCGTCCGTAATATTCGAGTATATAGGTAACTTGTTAGGTTGTATAAGTCACGCTAATTCAGGGTAGATTCCAAGGTACTAGCCCTCTTTTAAACCCGTTTTTACCACCGTTTCTATCTAATTTGGCGTTAGCACTCAGGAGATCCAGGTCGGAACGCCGTTAATTGGCTCGGGAAATAGTAAGCTGACCTACTTCATGCGTCCAGTTGCTAATGGGTTGGGCTGTAATACACCAGAGGTGTTACATCGTTATATCACGATCTGTACGTGTAATGGTGTAATGTCGTTGTTGATGCCTAATCTGTTAATCTATTTTGTGTAAATTTACTTTTAAAGTTAATTAAATGTCGTATCGTGTTTAGCCGCGCTAGAGGTATTAATAGCTCGATGCAGATGGTTTCCATCTTGATCAAAAAGGGTCCCGATGATTATTTTCGATAACAGAATTATTATCAAAATGTTTTTTTTTAATTTCCATATTGCGACCTTTTAACGTGTTTTCATCACAATTAAAAGTACTAATATATCAAATCGGATGAGAGTTAAACCCAGAGGAAGCCAATTCCAAGCTTTTCACAGTACAAAAATATTTTTGTGTTACTCAATCCTTGCCTCATTTTAAAACAGTGTGTCAGTTTTGATATTGATCAGACAGTGAATCATTATACGACATAATAAATGAACTATTACTGCATTCTTCGGTTATGATTTTTTAAAGTAACATTTCCTGGAATGTCATGATCAACAGAAATAATTAATGTGTTTCGTTCATGTACTGCATTGTAACATACATTATATACAATTGTTTTAGTAATTTTATAATAAAAACTACAAAGACTAACACACAAGAAACGAAAAAACAGAGTCACTATCATACGAATTTGTTAGCAGTGTTAGACTGTTTTTAGAAACCTGTCAACTGTCACCTCTTTTAGAAGGGTTGTATCTTTAAAACCTGTTAGCTATCAACTTTGTTAGAAGGTTTATAAAGATACTCTCAGCTGAGTTTTCTGAAAACAGTCTATAAAAACGTCTCAATTGTCTCTTTTTTTCAAAAGGTTTCTAAAGTCTGTCTTTAACCCATGTTCACTATCACCTATTTTAGATGGTTTCTAACGAGGGTTTTATAAAGAACTGTCACTTTTTTTTTCAGCTGATTCCTAAAATTTGTTCTTTTAAACCTATCAGCTGGCAACTTCTAAAGTTTCTAACAAGTCTCACTTCAAAAATCCATCAGTTAGCTTCTTTTTTTTAGAAACATTCCAGTTTGTCACTTTTTTCAGATGATCTCTAAAGCAACTTTTCTAGAAGGTTCCTAACAAGTCTCACTTTAAAGATCCATCAGTTGTCGACTTCTTTGTTGTTAGAAACGTCCTCGCTGTCACTGTCTTTAAAAAGCTGTTTTAAATTTCTTTAAACGGGCTTTAAAGCTTAGAACTCAGCTCTCTTTTTTTTATCAAACGATTTCTAAAATCTTTACTTGTCTTTAGAAATCTGTCAGCTTTTCTTTAAAGGTTTCTAAAGATTTGTTGAAAAACTGTCATCTGTCACTTTTTCAGAATATTTATAAAGACAATCTTTAAAAACCTCTTAGTTGTCAACTTTCCAAAACAGAAAAAACATCTTAAAGTTGTCCCTTTCTTTTTTCAAAAGAAATCTGTCAAAAACCTGTTAGTTTCCTTTTTTTTCGAAGATTTCTAAAGATGGTCTTTAAAAACGTCTCTGCTGTTGCTTTTTTTCAGAAGATTTCTAAAATTCGTCATTAATTCGCTTAGCTGTCAGCTTCATTAGAAGGTATATAACAACAGTCTTTAGAAATCTGTCAGCTTTTTTGAAAGTTTGGAAGTTTTTAGAAACATGTCATCTGTCACTTTTTCAGAATGCTTCTACAGTCTATCTTTAGAAACCTCTTAGTTGTCAACTTCCTAAAATAGTTTCTAAAGGTTTTAAAAACTGTCAATTCTCAGGTTCCTTCGAAGATTTCTAAGGATGGTCTTTAGAAACGTCTCAGGTGTTACTTTTTTTTTAAGATTTCTAAAATCTGCCTGCAAAATGCCTCTCGGATATCAATTTCTTTAGAAACATTTCTAAAGATTGTTGTTAGAAACTTGGCAATTGTCACTTTTTTCGGAAGATTAGTAAAAATGTCTTTAGAAACTTGTCAGCTGTCAAACTGTTTAGAAGGTTTCTAAAATTTTCCTTTAAAAGCCTGTCAACAAAACGTCAAAGCTGGCACTTTTTTTTAATAATTCTAAAGTCTATCTTTAAATACTCGTCAGCTGTCAACTTCTTTAGAAACATTTTTAATGATTGTCTTTAGGAACCCGTCAGTTGTCACCTTCTTCAGAAGATTTGTAAAAATAGTTTTTAAAAATCTGTCAGCTCTGAGCTTGTTTAGAAGTTAAGAAATCTGACAGCCCTTAACTTGTTTAGAAGGTTTCTAAACAAGTTAGTTGTCTTTAAAAACCTGTTAGCTGTCAACTTCTTAAGAAGATTTCTAAGACTCTAGAAATTTGTCAGCTGTCACCTTCTTCAGCAGGTTTGTAAAGACAATCTTTAGAATACTGTCAGCTTTTTTGAAAGGTTGGAAGTTTTTAGAAACGTCTAATTATAATAAAAACTTTTGTAAAGATGGTCTTTAGAAACGTCTTAGCTGTTACTTTTTTCTAAAGATTTCTAAGATATGTGTTTAAAAGTCTATTAATTGTCGACTTCTTCAGAAGATTTTTAAAAATATTTTTTTAAAACATGTCGGCAGCAGCAGCTCACAACTGACAGGTTTCTCCAAAATTCAATTTTTTTTAGGTGCAACTTTGAATCGCTGTTTTTTCAAATACAATTAATTATGCGTTTAGTGCGATCGGTTGTCTGTCTTTAGAAACATGTCAGGTGTAGGCTGCTATAGCTGACAGATTTCTAAAGACAAACCACCGACTGCATTGACGACATAATTAATGTTAATTTGAAAAAACAGTGATGTGAAGTTGCACCTAAAAGAAAATTAAATTTTTGAACAGCCTGTAGATAATGGGAAATGCAGCAAAAACGTCAAAATTTCCTCTAACCATAACCTTACAAAACGACAACAATCAGATTAAATAGTAATGAAGTTCGTTAAAATTATCGTAAAAAAATGCTATTAAAGAAGTATTAACGTAAAAAAAACATCATCAGCTATTAATATGCAGAGAAACATTTTACAACAATATTAACAAACAAATTAAAATATTCCAAATGTTTGTAAAAACTTAAAAACAACAGCTATTAAAGTGGATGAAATTGATGACGATATGTGGAAAGTTCATAGAGAGACGTCTCAGACAGTGTTAGGAAATCAATCT
The DNA here is from genome assembly GCA_023690525.1 of Holotrichia oblita. NCBI lineage: Eukaryota > Metazoa > Arthropoda > Insecta > Coleoptera > Scarabaeidae > Holotrichia > Holotrichia oblita. The sequence goes on along the minus strand of CM043020.1, from coordinate 11,428,555 downwards.
ATAGCTTCTTCCTTATAACCTTTTTAAAGACAGTTGTTAAAAACGTCTTAGCTGTCATATTTTTTTCAGAAGATTTCTAAAATCTGTCTTTTAAAAACCTGTTAGCTTTCAATTAATTATTTTAGAAAGTTTCTAAAGGCAGTTGCTAAAAACCTGCTGTCTGTTGTCACCTATTTTACAAGATTTGTAAAGAGAATCTTTAGAAACCACTTAGCTGTCAGCTTCTTTAGAAGGTTTTTTAAAGGCAGAAGTTAGAAACATCTCAGCTGTCAAAACTTATGAAATCTATCTTTAAAAACCTTACAAACATCTCAGCTGTCAACTTCTTTAGAAGGTTTCTGAAGACAAACTGTAAAAACGTCTCAGCTGTCCCGTTTCTTTAAAAAAGGTTTCTAACAAGTTTTTCTTTAAAAATCGATCAGCTGTCAATTTGTTTAAAAGCTTTCTAAAGGCAGTTGTTAAAAACGACTCAGCTGTCACATTTATTCAGAAGCTTTCTAAAATCTGTTTTTAAAAACTTGTTAGCTTTCAATTTCTTTAGATAGTTTCTAAAGACAGTTGTTAGAAATCTGTCTGTTGACACCTTCTTCAGAAGATTTGTAAAAATGGTTTTTAGAAATCTGTCAACTCTGAACTTGTTTAGAAGGTTTCTAAACAAGTTAGTTGTCTCTAGAAACTTGTCAGCTGTCACCTTCTTCAGCAGATTTGTAAAGACAATCTTTAGAAAACTGTCAGCTTTTTTGAAAGGTTAGAAGTTTTTAGAAACGTGTAATCTGTTACTTTTTCAGAAGGTTTCTTTTTAGTAACCTGTCAGCTGTCAACTTCGTAAGAAAGTTTCGTCGCATCGTGGCCTCACATCATCAACTGAATACCGAATTAAACGTTGTGGTGTTGGTGTTACTAATGTTTTATCTGTATCTTACCAAACCACAATCCTTGTAATCACATTTAAAGTTTCTAAAGAGAGTTGTTAGAAACCTATCGATTATAATTTTTTTTAAGTGTTTAGAAAATTGTCAACTTCTCCGGAAGGTTTCTAAAGACAATCTTTAGAAATCTGTCAGCTATCAGCGTATTCAACAAGGTTTCTAAAGACTGCACTAAAGTCATTATACTTGAAAAAATTAAGTTTTACTGGTTTGAAGTTGCCCTAAATGGGAAATTGATTTTTTTTCTTCTAAAGATTGACTTTAGAAACCGGTGTGAAGACGGTGACGGTTAATAGGTTTCTAAAGACTAGCTTTAGAAACCTTTCGTAAGAAGCTGGCAAGTTTCCTGCCAAACCTACGCTCAATTAAGTTTATTAACTCTCTACGAAAACATAAATATTTTGTCACATTCTAACCAAAATTAAAAGTTTAATTAAGGGCAATTGTTTTATGATATGTGATAACCTTTTTAAAATATATCTCCATCATCTATCACATTAAATCCACACAACACAAAAAAATATATAAAACGCCCACATTTAATTGAACCCCCTTCCTTGGTAAACAAACTATAATCAATAACCGATGCCGCTATCAGAGATCATATAGACCATTAAGGAAAGGAAATGGACAGCAGCGATAAATCTCTGAACGCTGAAACGTGATAAATGTGTCACACGAGCGAAATGTAACGGTGACTTCGTCGGAATAGCTAAAAATAACTTCCTTTTAGCAGCCCTCTTTTGTTCATTGTCATCTACCATAATTAAAAATGAAATTATATCACTTTCCATGGAATTAAATAATTAACATTTCGAGTCGTATAATCTTATTTTTTCTTCTTTCCCCGTTCAATTCGTGAAGCATTTCGTTTCGTAACCCCTTTCATTTTGATTTTGTACGGGTGACTGCTCTTTTTTTATAGTAAATGGTATTATAGGGAACGCAGCTGTCCTGGTCGTCTGTACATGCATACGTACTTTGTTTAGGAACCCTAGGATAAAAGAACATTGCTCGGACTAGGTCTTTGTATGATTCTATTTAAGGGCGTCCCTTTCTATAGAGATTTATCTATTTATATATTATAGCTTCGGAGTTTGCTTCAATACATGACACCATTTTTGTATATTTATTCTTCATATTAACCTACATATTTTATTAATTAATTTTATTAAACGTTTCCCATTGACCAACATCCATTGTTTTACTCTGGTTACAACCAATTTTAATTACCGCATCTGACATCATAATATCTGTATGTTAATGGAAATAAATTATTTTATCCATAATCCAGATCGACCTTGACCTGGACGAGCATTTTAAGTAAGAGAAATGTTCCTCACGCATCATATGTAATAAATAAACGTAGAATGCTATATTTATACACTTTTATCCATAATTCTGTTAGGTTGAACATCGCTAAATTTATAAAGATAAGATTTACTGTTGTACTTACTCTATTATTCTGCGACCTAATTTGTTTAAATATTCTAAACATTTTATTCATAATGAGTATTTTCTATAAAAGGTTTGTGTTTAGTTTTTTGCCCCCTATGCAATTTTATAACATCCTATAATATGTTCCCAAGTGGCAGCGTAGTCATGGAAGCTGATACTGTCGCTTCGACTGTGTGGCTTTTACGTGATTAACACTAAATTTAACACCGTGCAGTAAGAATTATTTTATTTTATTGTAAACCTGTAATCACGTAATTATCTCATTACTAAAGGGTGTTTCAATAAGAGCGATAGAGCAACGCCTCCTGTTTGTTAAACATTATTATCAAAATGGTAGAAATTTGATTGCCACCATTCGCAAAGTGCGTCCAATATTCGATCGACAGAATGTTCCTAATTCATCTATTGTGAAAAGATTAATTGAAAAATTCGAAAGTACTAATTCGGTTAATGATGAGTGGTCGAAATTTCAGTCACCGTGTACAAGAATTGGACATCACAACAGTCACTCTTCAACGCATTCTCACTAAAGATTTCCATCTCCACATCTACAAAATTCAATCGATTCAACAAATTTTGCCAACTGACCATGCACAGCGAAGAGAGTTCACCAATTGGATCCTTAAGTAAACTGAAGTGAATGCTGATTTGGCGAAGACATCATTTTCCATTTTCACCTCGATGGCTTCATTAATCGGCAAAACTGCCGCATTTGGGGAGTCAGTAAATCTACGAATGATTCATCAGAAAGCAATGCATCCAAAACGTGTCACTGTTTGGGGTGCATTGTGATGTGAAGCAGCTCTGATAACACTGACTGTCTTGCACGAGTTTGGTTGACCAGAATTGGCCGTCATATTCTTTACGATTTAATACTTTTAAACTTCTGGCTGTGGCGTTATCTGAAGTCACAGCATTGAAGGCTGAAATTGTACACAATAATGTTATTGCAAATTTTGTCAATTTTGTATGCATATTCTAGCTAAACCATAGCGGTTATTTACCAGATATTTTGTGTCATACATAATTTCCAAATGTATACATTATGGATCAATAAATACTTCAGTACTTTGCTACAAAAAACCATGTTTTATTGAAGCTTAAAATCTTGCGCTCGTATTGAAATAAGTATTCCTTTATATTGTTGAGAATCACTCCACAATTTTATAGCTTCTTGGTATGACTTAAGAACACAGAAGAACTCATTTTTTAACTCGACTTCCCAATTTCAAAATCCAAATTTTTAAGGATTGCTCCATGTCATTCTAGTTATTCCAAATATTGTTACAAGATTACAAAATTAATTTTTAAAGCTGTTGTTCAAAAAACTGTTCAAAATGTCCACCTAAAAGATCAATTTAGACTAGACACTGTATTTAAAATTTAAAATAAATATAATTTTAGGTTGATGAAAAAACTTGTTTTTAGGAGAAATGGGATACAAATCAAATTTTCGGATGAAAAATTTAATCATTGTCCGCATGGATATTTTATTGTGATCCTAAGAAAAGAATCGAGAAGAAAAACGACAATTAGGTGGAGACCAATGTAATCGGCATCTATGACTTCAATTACCAAACATAGGACAATAAAAACCAATAAGCATGATGTATAATCAACTTTGCTAAATTATTCACGTCGAAAGTTTTCAAAAATTTTGACCATCCACATTTCTAAAGATATCTTCAATGGTAAAAGAATCCATACCTGAAATTTCGCAGAAGAAATTTAACATGTTTTGAATTTGTTGTCTTTGAGTTGAGTTGATTCTTTATTTTTCGGATGAAAAACAAAATTTAAAAAATTTGGATAGCCCCCTAGATGGATTCATTATTATTGTTCCAATTGAAGAAAAGAATGGAGAAGAAGAATGAAACGACAATTAAGTTTGAGGATCAATATAAGGTTCATCTATGTAGCTTCAATTACCAAACATATTTGATAAAATAAAAATCCTTGTCTAATAAAATATGCAAAAGTTTCTAGATTGCAATTTTCACGATAGACCTTAAGTCAGAATAATTTAAATTAAGAATTAAAAAATTTTTGTGATCAATTACGCCATCTAGCATTCTACGTTTCTAAAATCATTTCCAGATATTTCTCGGTCAAAGATAATATTTTTTCCCCAAAGCTTTCGCTGAAATGTTCCTAATTTAACATTCTTAAATTTGTTGTCAAAGATTTAAGCATTTCAGCATTATAATGTTTAATTGCAGAAAAACACAAATATACCTACTAACAAAATTTTAAAAAAAATCTGAAATTTTTGATTGTTTTTTCGTTTCCTTGAATTTTACATCACTGCTTTGTCTTTAAGTTTTAAAGTAGGTACTAAAATATCAGTAAAGACAACTTCACAACTTCTCGATCATTTTATTAAGAGGTTATTAAGGTATTAAGAGCATTAATTGCATCATCTCCAGAAACTTGGTTTTGCTCCCCAAGTTCTGCTGCAGATCTTCAACGTCAGATTCACTTTCTTTCTTGTTATCGCCTTCATATCTAGGAAGGTCGAGACTATCCCACTTTAGAACATCAGAAACTTTGAATGTAACTTCTGGGATTAGTGTGTTAAAGAGATCCATCGATTCAGAGACTGTTGAATTTAATTCGTTGGTCCTCCAGCGGCGTTGCAGTTCAGCAAGAGGCAAATTATCTTCACTATCCTCGTTATCTTCAGCACTTTCGGAAAAATTCAAAATATTTTTCCAACATTTTGAGATAATGTTTAGAGTTAAATTTTTCATCGATGTTAGAATCGTTTGCAAAAATGGTGGCATGAAGGCTGTTTCGTTAATGCAATTTTGTTAGTCTTATTACATTCTGATCCATTGGTTGAATTGGTGGAATGACATTTGGTGGTAAATACTTGATGACTATTCCTCCATCTTCACTTTTTAACTCATTTTCAGGAGGATGTGAAGGAGCATTATCCAGAGTATAAGTATAAGTATAAGAGTAATGCCTTTAATAGGGAGCTTTCTTCATTTAAAAATCGTTTAACTTGCGGTACTGATGGAACTATTTTTTGAAAATTGTAAAGTCATCCATGCCATCTTAGAATGATCGTAATTCACAGGAAGCACAACATTTTTAAAAGATCTTGGTACTTTTGCTTTACCAATAACTAGCAGTTTAATTTTGTGACTTCCGGAAGTAATTCGTTATTTCGATGAGATAAATGTTTTATCTGGTAAAAATTTCCAGTATCAATCAATTTCAAGTTAATGCCTAGTTACCTAGTTGCCTAGTTAGATGCCTAGAATTCTGTTCCTCAATTAAATCTTGAAAGGATTAACGAATTTCGGTTGGGACGAAGGTTTTTCTCCTCCAAAACGACGTTTAAATCGTTGAAACAATTCCTCACTCGCACTAAATTCTATACTTACTTCCTTTATTTGAGAGTGTATTAATTTTGCATTTTCTTTCATCATTTGACCAGTAATAATCATATTTTTGTTTCGCATCTTCAAAAACCATCTGTATAATATTTTTTTCCATTCGTGGTAATCGAAAACCTTTTAAAGTTCTTCTTTTGTCTCTGATTTTTAATCTTACAAATAGTAGATTTGGTCACATCATATTTCATCGATAAATTTGTCAAACTCACACCCCTATGTAACTCTTGAATTATATACGATTTTTCTTGTAGTGTTAAACATTTTGGTTTCTTTAGGAGGCATTTTTAATACAGAAACGTTCTCTTGCACAGGCTGAAATGAAATTATATTCCACAAAATTATATAAAAAGTTTGTTCAAATGCATTCAAAAGAGGGTTTTCGAGATAATTAAAAAGCAAGGGTGAATCGATGCATTATTAAAACGAAAAATTATATTTTTTTAATAGTACCAATCTAATACCAATCAGAATGTTAGTGAAAATAAAAGTTAAACAATTTTTGAAGATTTTTTAGAACTGTACCACAATAACTGGCATTTATAAACTATCTAATCACAATAGTTTCTTTTAAAAACGCTTCATCTTTCTAATCAACGTATTCAAAAGATTATAATAAGTGGTAGATCGCCAAGAGAGAGAAGAAAGATATATATGACAGCCTAGGAACAAAATTCCCGAAATTCCCAACTTAAATGTTGATCGACTCTACTGATTTAATTTGAACTTTTACAAATCATTAACTAATACGACAAAAAATGTTACCTACCAAGCATGATGAACTTCCTTTTTTCGTTATAATTTAATCTATTATTCAATTTATCTTACCTTGTTCTAACACATTCTAATTTTCATATATACCACATTTATCATCTGAGAACATAATTTATTTACAAAAAGTATCATATAAAAGCATTATATACAATAAGAAACGATGTAATTGCACTTCTTTATTTTTACATAATTTGACTATATATCATTTACATATCTACACAACAGACGAAACTTCTTCTTGCGTTAATACAACATTACACATACTTGATACTACTTGGTCTGTTTTATTTAAAATCATTCGTTTAATACTAATCAGCTTCGACCTCCTCCTGCAGAATTACTTTGAAACTGAACGGCTGGAAGATGTAACCTTCGCCCTTGTAGAATTTACTCATAAATTCCACCCTAGAATTATCATCAAATTAATCACAACATATCTCTAATTAGGGAATTCAATATTTTACCAATGCAGACGAAGAGTGTGAAGGAAAGCGCTCAAACCTTCCATCATGACCAAGATGGCGACCGTCAGGGCCGCCCACGCAGCGAAAATTAAAAACAAAGCTACCGATCCGACGAAACCATCCATGAAGCCCATTTGGAGCACCATCGTCCACAATACCTCCGACAGTTCTGCAAAATTATAAATGCTATATCGGTCAAACTAAACAATATTTAATGAAGGGATGAACTTACGTGCGTGAGCCAAGGATAAAGCCCACAAACGCAGGTAGGAAGCCGTGTGCGATATCGTACTGAGCACGTATTCTATCGTGTGAATAGCCGAATGGATGAAGATTTCACTGATGGGTTCTTCGTGTTCCTCGTGTTCTTCATGGCGAGGCGCTGATTGAGCTATGTCGCTGGCGCTTTCCGGTTGGAGCTCCATACCTTGGTTAACATCACCGTTAGCACCGCTCTGAAAATGTTGAAAATTAAATTTCGTAAAATTTAAAATAAATTATTTCATATTTACCGCCTTCTTTTGTGATTTTCTCGATGACATCACGTAGAAAGGTTTCCCCAATAACATGACAGGAATGCATAGTAACGCCACCAAAACGAATATCAACTGTACAGTTCCTTGACCTTCGAACATATATTCCAGGCAATCTGGATCGTGATCGTTTTGACTGAACAACATCATGTTGATGAAATAGATGAGGACTGAAGGTGCACACGAGGAGCCGTACGCCATTTCACCTAAAACCAAATTTTTGTTTAAAGGAAAAATTCGATAAGATATAACTGGACTTACTCATATCAGCCGTATACATAATCCATTTCATGAACATCATAACCACCATCCACAAGAAGAGCAAACAAAGGAAGATGATCTGTGGTATAAAGAGCAGGAAGAAGTCCTCCATGTGGCGGAAATGGGCGTAGTTCACGACGCTCATGCAAACGCCGAAGATCATGTGGAACACACCGAAGATTATCGATAATTTCATTTTGAACGAGTTGAGGAAAATGATTTTATTTGAGGCTAACTGCAAACAAACATTTAAAATAAATTATTTATTGAGGTACAAATTTTTTTAATTTAATTTTTCAGTGCTCTTATTAAAGTACGGCTAACTATTAAAGTACAAAGACTACTGACGTCAATACCACAAAGTAGTTTTTTGTGTTGATTTGACTGCAGCTTCGATGGATATTTAATTTTCCATACCAGAAAAGTATGCTTTGGTATGTCAACAACTCTTCATTTGCAGATGATTCTTCATCGTCTACATCGCCAATCTCTTGGGAATCCTGTTCGTCGACAACGGTGACAACAAACTATCTTGGAGTCCTAGAATGTAGTTTTGACCTAACATCCTAAAATATAGGGGTGCATTTCCTGATAATAGAGGAGTGGTTCTTTCTTAAATGCACCTGTTGTTGACGCATTGAAATTTGCAAACTTTTGTTGACATCTTTTTGCATCTATACTACAACCGGCATTGTTCATCTCCTTCAATATATTTTGCCACAGTTTTAAGTCCGATTTAACGGTAAAGATGGCAGCACTCGTCAATAAAAGCTGAGTAATGTGGTTGAGCATCTGTTAAGAGGTACTCACCAAAATTTCAGCCACGCGCAGTTGTTTAACAATCGTTTGAGTGAATCGATTGCGTTTGTGAAAATGGACAAAATTGTTTTTGAAAGACAATAAAAAATAAAAATCACTGCAAAAGGCGAAATTTTAAAATAAATCATAGTAACGCAAAAACAGTTGAAGATAGTCAAATCTAATACAGAGTTTCGTAAAATCAACACGCAATCATAGCGTGTTCTATTTAAATTAAGAAAGACGGCTGTTGATCATTCTTACCCTGAAAGTTTCAAATCCATAAATAGTTAGGGATTTTGGAAATTTGTAATGAACAAGTTCTCTGGTAGACTTTGTATATGTGTTGGAACATCTGAGGAAGGGAGTAAGAAAGGAGAGGGTAGTTTTGGATTATAAATAATCTGATGGAAAGTTTCGTGGGAAAAGTCGTAAACAATAATGTAGAGCTGACAGCCCAAAAAATTAGGGGGTGGGGGTTGTTTCTGGAAAACAAGAACTATGACAGGCAAACTATTGTCGCTATCTTTTAGTACTTATAAAACAATTATATATTTGTCTTAACTTTTTTTTGATATGTTTTATAGTTTTGGAGATATTAAAGCAAATAGCGTAGGGTAGCTTTAGGCTTTAGGGCGCCCCACACCCCAAAAGCGGGCGATTTAACATCTATGGAAGTTACCGTTGTTCTTACACTGCATCAGTCTACAAACCCAGCAAATTTCATTTAAATCGGTCACCACCAAATGCCTGTCTTTCCTTGTGAGTCAAATATTATAAAAAGAATTTCGAAATTAACTGAAGTACTTTGAGGAAAAATTTACAGAAGTGTCAAGTGCAGCGTTCGAACAAGAGAGAGGACAAGCGATAAAGGATCTTCGAAAAGAGTTTCAATTTGGCAAGTTGAAAGTATTCGCCAAAAAATGTCCTACCTTGTCAACGTTGTGGGAGAAGCTTATTGAAGACAAAAAACAATGGTTTTAAATATGGCAAAATTGATAAACGATGTGTCATCATGGAGTCAGAAAGTATAAAGAAACTCGGATGAAACGATATCCATGACATCGAAAGCAGAGGCTGGATTGATAGTTCAGATATGTGTAATTATATGTAATATGTGTGAATTATAATTTTACATTGTGGTTCCGAAAATGGTTGGATTGGTAAAATGTTGTCAGCAAAAAATATCAAATCGTCTCATCTTGACTACCACGAAGGCATGAGAATTATTTGAAGAGTGGTTTCAAAAGAAGTTATTGCCTGTTTTGTTCGGGAGGAGTGTTATTGTAATGAACAACACTCCATATCATTCACGGCAGGTCAGTAAAATACCCAGATTAAGCAGCACAAAATCTGATACAACAACAACTGTTAGAAATATTACATACGAGGCCGTTTGAAAAGCAATATTATGTGGATAACATGTCTGCCAGAGCTCCAAAAAAAGCAAAAACTATTTTTTCGGTTGGGAAAGTGATGATTTTGGAACAGTCATCGAGTTATCTTAATCGATTATCTTCAAACATGAAAAACCGTTACAGAAGCATCATGACTTGACAAGCTAAAGCAGAAATTGCTGAAAAACAACCAAATTTGCAAGAAAAAAAAGTTTTGCCAAGACAATGCGCCGTCTCACTGAACTGCCCAACCACCCTCCTTACTCTCCAGTTCTAGCCCCAACCGACTTCTTTTGGTTCCCTAATCTAAACAATGCAATCGCAGAACAGGGATTTTCGTCAAAATGAGGAGGCCATCACTGTCGTAAACAGTTACTTTACAGAGAAAGAACGATTTTGTCTTTGTTAGGTCGGCAACTTATCAGACCTCCCTCGTAAATGTCAACAAATTACAAGTACAAATAGGGGGAGAAATGTATTTAACAGTTCTGTGAAGCGACATAATAACAGGTCCAAGACTTACCATCCACGCAGGATCCACACCAATGAAATAAGGTTCTCCGACATAATCATAGCTGGGATTCAGCTGAACTTCCTGATGCGCATCAACTTCCAGATAAGTTGAATTCGCAGTCCAACTTGTCCCGAATATATTCATCGTTTTCGAAAAGATATCGTTGTATACGAAACCAGTGTAGATCGAGAACATACCCATAAGGAGCACGATGTATCTACCAGCGAAGAATATGTTCCAGATTTCACTGTTGCTCTTCTTCGCCATATGTTTCTTCTCATCGACAACCATGTACAAACCGAAGAGGAACAATATAATACCGTGACCAGCATCACCGAACATAATAGCGAACAAGAATGGGAAAGTGATGATGGTGTATAATGCTGAAATTAAAGCAAAACATGCTCTTAAGTAAACACACAAAATTACTCAGAATAGAGATGTGTTCACCTGGATTTACTTCGCGATAAGAAGCTACACCGTAGGAGTCGATCAAATTCTGGAAACCTCTTGTAAACTTGTTAGTCCTGTTGAAAGTCGGCGGATTCTCATTCGTCTCGATTACGTTCAAGAAAGATGCAATCGAACTTCCACCAGCACTCTACAAAATTCCATCGAATCATCAAAAACTAGATCCACAACACTGAAGAGATTAGACTTACCGAGCCATCAGCTAACGCTTTCTGCACAACTGGAATATCAGTGACCGGCACCCAACACTCACCGATCAAACACTTCTTAGTAACGTCCATATTAAACATGTTTAGTGTGTGGTAAATGGCCTTCATCTTCCTCACCATAACAGTCCAATTTTGCAACTCTTTAGCGACGCCTACCAAAACTCTCTGGCGATGGTCTTTAGTTTGATTCAACACCTACAAAGATCCTATTTAATAAAACTTCCTTTTATCAATTTAATTCGGTAAAACTCACCAATGTAACATCTTCAATTTGCGTACGGACATTCTTCAACATCTCTTCACGTTCCTGACTAATATTCGGGCATGAGTAAATCGAAGCGTGGAAACCAGTACAAACTTTATTAATACGACTCTTCAACTGCTCACCTTGATAAAATGCAACGAACACGGTTTTATTCATTAAATTTCCCTGCGATAATCAACTCAATTTAATCTTAACCTTATTTAAACTCTCAACGACCCACTTACAGTACTGGGATCCTCTAGGGCCTCCTCGATTTCGGCTTGCTTCAGGAAAACATTGCCTCTGGATATACGCCATAACATCCGTTCGAAAGCTGGAATTCTCTCCCTGTTGATCACACCGGCTACGAATCCCAAACGACCTCTTGCGATGCCAGCGGTTTGGGCATCCTCGTGAAGTTTCTGCGAGGTATCGGGTCCGTTGATCTCCCCTTGTTCGACTAGGAATGCGTGGGTTTTCTCCAGAACTTGGCGAAGCTCGACGAAACCGAGATAGTTGGATTTTAAAGAGACTGCGTTTTCGCTGAGTTCTTTGATTTCTCCTTCGGTTTTTTCTAGATGAGCCTATTTTAAAACAAAAGCAATTTTTTAACATAAAATACAGACTATAAATCATTATTATTCTGGTTTCTTGCAGTAGAAGTTTATAGTTTATAAATAGACTAATTCGAATAAATTCGACGCAATTTAAACCATATCGTAAGAGAGTAATTTAGATAATATTAAACTGGATTAATTCTAGAATTACATCAAATAAAACGAACGTCTATAATTAACTCCAATTATACTAAATTATAATCGGATAGTTAGCGGATAAGATCCTACCTCTAAATCAATAATCTCCCTCGGATTTGGAGCTTTAGGCAATTCTCTAACGTCAGGGATGTGAACTCCATCCTTCCTGACTTCAGCTTCGATATATCTCAACTTCCTTTCCATTTCGTCGCATCTCCTGACTTCGGTCACGAATTTCCTTTGAAAAGCGTTGACATCTTCGTTTAACTATAACAATTTGTTGTTATTATTTTATTGAAAATGTGCAGAAACATATGGAACATCTTAAAATTGTTATTACTAGTTTGACCAATGCAGGGGAATGAAACTCAATTTACAGAAATGTCAATTGAATTAATTGTAGTATCTAAGGATTATTGTAAAAGGATTTTACAAGACATACATTTAAGATATGGACATATTGGAGCAGAAAACTTATTTTTAATTTTTCGCAAATATTTTTTTAATAAGAGAGATTACAAGTTATATAAAGAAGTATTTGGTCAAGGAATTTAAAAAGAATAAGAAAATAACAAGATATAAAGTAAGCGATTTAGTTATTTTAAAAACTTTGAAACTAGCAAACAGGAAGAAGAACATTGCCGCAAATTTGTTAATCCCTTATATTACTATATAAAAGAAGTATTAGGAGAGAAAACTTATCGTTTAGGACATATTGATTCTGATATTCAAAGCGGAGTATTCTCTGTAGAATTGATTTTGCATTATGAATAATTTTGACTTTTAATATGTTATATTTTTTTCACATATTTTGATAATTTTGTGCATCTCTTTGCCTAGTTCATTGTATCTTTATTTCCTATGATAAAATTTATTTATTGCTAACTGTTATATTGAACTCACTTCATTGTGTGTTCAATACCAGTTAGAGCGAGAGTATATGTTATGATGTTTTATTGTATTTTCCCCATATTCTGTATTGATGTTTAAAATAGATTTCTAATTTAATTGATTTATTTGAATCTTTGACATATTTAAACTACGAACGATGTTGAATTATAAAAAAATAATCTATGTCAAGTAATACATGTCAAATTTGGCATTACATTTTTTTTTAACTAAAAACCATTGGATGGGAGGAATCCATGGAGATTTACTGGGTATTAAAAAAAAGAAGAATAGAAATGAAATTTTGGAAAAGACAAGTAAAAAAATAGAGAAGAGGTCAAAATATATTTTAAAAATGTATTTTCTTTAATAAATGTTACCTGGAATGTGGCCTAGAGTGTGGATAAGTAGAATACAAGTATAAATAAATACTAAAAGTACAACAAGAAGAGATATTTTAAACAGAAGAATAGGAAGCATTTTAGAAGGAAAGTAGGATGTAGGAAGAGGAGATATTAAGATTGTTTTATATAACTTAAAATGATGCACTAGAATTACGGCCAAGCTAAATAAAAATTTTAAAATCCAACCAGGTAGACCTATACAGGCCGATGAGAAGCACATTTTAACAACAATGTAAATTTTCAACATTCATGATGACGTCACGCCGAAATCGATTTGCATTTTATTAAATAGAACATGTATGTTTTCTGTCACTGTATTGTAAGAAGATGGTATTTCTATCACATCACAATCATTTATTAAATATTTTATCCAACTATGTTTGCAATTACCTACAAAGAATGAAATTTGATTATTTAAATTTCGCGGTATCGAAGTTTCAAGCTTAGTTTACCGAAATTTTACGTAACGCATGTTAATATGTATGACATTTGTTAGATTTGACTTAAATCACTATTCTGCCATTTGCTTATCTTAAAGTCTAACTTGCTAAATTTAAAATATGAAGTATAAACTATGAAAAATACAAAAGCTACAAAACAAATAATTAATTTTGAACGTTTGTCAGTTGCCAAGTGACATTTAATGACATATATCTAGAGCCCAATTCAAATTTTGCGTTTTACGTAAATATGCATCAGGTAAATAACAATATTTGCGCGCTTCAAAATTTGAAATATTGGCGGCAATTTCAAGAACTTGTTGATTTCATATCTTATTAAAATCGGTCATATTTTATACAGTTAGACGTTAAAAAATCGGCTGGTTAAGAAATTCAAACTAAAAATATCATATTCCATTTAAATAAACGCAAATTGATTCCGGTATGACGTTATGACAAATGGTATAAAATCCACATTTTTTATTAAAATGTGCTTGGCTTAGAAGTCTATAACTTTACCTGGTCCGATTTTAAATTTCTTATTTAGTTTGGTCATGCATCATTTTAAGTGGCTCACCCTGTATATTTTATAAATAGATTACAAAATTTTTAGTTAGTTAAATAGGGATTGAATTGGGGCGTTGTTAAAAATCAAAATTGTTATTTAATTTATTATTATTTATTCTCAATACAATATTATACAGAGTGATTGGTGAGAATGGCCTATTAAAAGTATTGTACAAAGGGAACAAAATTTTAAAACAAAATTTTGCAGTTGGATATGGTTGAATATGAACTATCACGTGAAAATATTTTTGATTAAATATCACTTCCGGTTAACCGGAAGTGGGCATCAACTTCGATTTTTTAAATAGCATGCTATAAAATAAATCACAGATTCAGCTTCTACGATAAATTTGGCACATATTTCATGTATTATACCCTACACCTAAATACCATTCCTTTTGAGTTATTCGCAATTAAAGAAAAAAAGTGACAGTTATCGATCGTACTTTATAGTGATATTACGTCACGTAGGAGTAAAAGAGACGAATGAAATTTTGTATACGCACATCTAATATTGTGTAGTTACACAACATTTGAAGTTCTTCTCTGTAACATTATACAGGGTGTTTAAAAACTTAGTTGCTTATAAATAAGTTCATCTGCTGAATCACCCTGTATAATAATAATAGGAGAGAGTGACTTACGTCTCTGAATTGTACAGTTCCTGTTTCACCCAATTCTGAAATGGATTGGTACGCTGCTTCTGGTTGGATGAAGAGTTGGGCCAGAGCCATCTCTTCGCTACGAAACATAGCCCCCATGTTGATGGGTTGTTGTTAGATACGTATCTGGAACAAAGTTATAAAAAAAATTCGTTTAATTTTTACGAACTCATTGTTGTATGTTTGTATGAAAAAAAAAATTTGGTCGTTATCTGATATATAGACACAATTAGTCGGTATCTGAGATAAAGGACACTTCATCAATTTACTTGATCCATTTTTATTAGATTAGACTCGGTTAACTGGTCTAAATTACGATCTAATATCTAAATTACTAATTTGTTAAACGATCGTGTAATTCGTGATGTAAAAAGTCCTCTGATTTGAATTTTTTTTTTTTTTTATTAAATTGATAATTTAAATTTGAAATGTCAAAACTTCAACGTATTATCGGATACGTATAATACGAAATATAAATTAATGACTTTAAGATTTACGAAAGGTTAATCCTGATTTAACAGTTGTCAAGGCAAGTCGCAATAACCGCTCAATGATATTACCTCGTTCGCAGCTTCAATAACAGTTCATAAAACGAATTCTTAAGGTCGTATTTGGTGTAGAAATAAAACAATTCCAAATATT
The DNA here is from genome assembly GCA_023690525.1 of Holotrichia oblita. Lineage (NCBI taxonomy): Eukaryota > Metazoa > Arthropoda > Insecta > Coleoptera > Scarabaeidae > Holotrichia > Holotrichia oblita. Next base: position 11,412,744 of record CM043020.1, on the reverse strand, counting down.
AATATTTTCGAAATCAAAATTATGTTGTGTCTGTAAAAATATTGTTTAGTTTGACCGATTTGCAGTATTATTTGTAGACCACATTACATTGATTATCTTTTTTAATGGATGTTTTTAAATGAATAAACAAGTTTTAATTCGTATTAGGTGTTAGCAGATTCAAACGCACAAAACAGTTTACGTAACAAGTTAGTGTATATAATAACTAATTGCAAAAATAGAAAAACAAATGCACTGACTTAAATCGAATACTAAATAACACTAAAAGCTTTTTAAGTAATAATAAAGATACTATAATTACTGAAGCTGATAAAAATGTTGTTATGTATAAAACCTCTTGACTAGATTTTTTGCTAAGCTTTTGCCTTAGTTCTTGAACAGAATAAATTAATTTATACCATCGATTTAATCATAGAGAGCAAGAATGGACAATCAATTAAACCATGCACCAACTTCCAGAAGAATAGTACCTTCACATCTTCATCCTTTACATCTTCTCCTTTCTTCAATTGTTCGTTATGTATAACATATCCAGATAAAATGGGAGAATTACTTCTTGTGTAAGATACACTGCAGCATTTGGAGATGTTTATAGATAAACATTCAAGTTACTTTGTAAGTTAACAACCTCATCCCATGAAGCAATAGAAGTATAAATCTAGAGATCATCTGCCATCATTAATAAAGGGAACAAACAGCAATGGACCTAAATTGGTCCCTTGAGAGACACCAGATGTGGGGAAGAAAATATAAGATCTATAGCCAATATTAAAAAAAAACCTAAGTAGGTATGAAGACAGTAATTGTAAAAATGTTTGGCTAGGGCCTAGCTTAGACAATTTCGCTATTAATATTTCAAAGTCAATCGTATCGAAAGCTCGGCTGAAATCTGTATAAATAACATCGATCATCAAGAACTGTACTAATATATTCAGTAAGAACAGTTAAGTTGGTGTGAAGTAGAGATTTGTCACCCCAAGGACAATCGAGCATCTCTTAATAGCAAGGAAAGTTAATTAGATCATCACCTGAAACTAAGTATAGTGTAAATCTGAAGCAATTGTTTGTGTTTTATTTCTATTTAAGATTTGATATAATAAAACCGTTAAACCAAGATGTATGTAATTTCTGGTCTTAATCTACTTTGGAGTAGATTAAGACAATTTAACAAAAACGTGACCTTGTTGACCTTCGAGTGATATCAAGAAATAAAATATAGACAAATATTTCCTAATATAAAAGAAGAGATACACTTCAATGCCACTTACTATTTTTTGATAACAAAATGAAGTAAACACTGCACATTTATGTAACCTTAAATATAACATGCATTGTTTGTTTTGTTTTTTTTTCTATCTTAAATAAGTCATAAAAACTTATAACAAAAAGTCATTGTTATATTTATTGCAGCAGTAAAATGTTTTCCTGTCTTTACATCTAAAATTTATCTAACGTCTCAATTTTGATTCTATTACCAGGCAATAAAGTAGTACCTACTACATTTCCTTTTTTCTTCAAGTTTCTTCGAATATTAGAGTAATACAATTTTAAAAAAACTGTTAACTTCGCGGTTCTTAATGTTTAGTCGATCTTCTAGTACCTTTTTTATATTTTTCTAACAGCTCCAAGCAATGTTGGTGTATGTTAATGTAGAAAATTGATTGTCAAATCATATGAATAAAACCAATTAATTATCGTTTTTAATTAAGTAACGTTTCTTTTTGAAGTTTAAAAAGGTATTTAAATGAGCATTGTTTATATTCTCTGGAAGAATTCTTTACTACATCATGTCAATAACATAATTTTGTTTTTCTTTACTTTCTAAATTTATATTATCCACATATTTTTCATCCATCCAGTGTCTTTTGTCCAAGTCTTTACACAATATTTTTAGTAAAGCAGTCGAAGGGTTAAAGTTCAAAAACCAGAAGGAAAGTGAAACTATTAAACAAGCTTGACCAAACAAATTTTCATTCTAACGATTTGAGACTAAATGGCTAACCAAATGAATAACAAAAAAAATATTTTGTAACCACGGACTCTTTATAACATTTTGAATTGTATACAACATTTTCGAATTAAATAATTCCTTCTTCCTATTTATGATACCAGCCTTACAGTTGCATAGAGAAAAGTAATAGTAACAGTAATTGCAAAAATGAGTTCGTCTGAGCATTACATTTAATTATATTTCCAGGAAAGAACATAAATAGAATGACCTACTGATGAAAAGGATTCTTTCCACTCGATTGGAGTTGCACATCTGTCAAGTTGAATCGAAATTTTTACAAAATGGTTCCTACGTTTTCTTCTTATCTTGGAAGGACATTACAACCATGTGACAGTTTTGTCCCCTCCACCTATTAACAAATCTCTCATAGGATCTCCGAAACCACACCACGGCGAAAATATGAGATGATGATATGATGACTATGAAATTCGAACAAATCTTTGTCACATCGTCACATGATGGATCTCAAAGATGTATCTTTCGAGTGTTGCCGTGGTCGTTGTAACAAACCCGAAAGATACATCTTTATGGAATTCGATTATGATGGAGCTTTCTGGAAAGACTGATTTAATAATTGAAGCTGGGAGAGATTCCAATGAATAATTTCATTCACATTTTTTCATGAACAAAAATATTTTTACAAATGCTGCCTCTGACAACCCACTTCCTACCTTATATCTTATATCTTCCTACCTCTCTCGAATACGGCAAGTTTTCAGCCTGTCAGTCTTTATGAAACTATTTTTGTGTTACCGAAAAAAAAATAAATTACCTTTAGAGCAAAACAATCCAGAACTAAATGATAGTTGAGATACACAAAAATTCAAAGAATAAGAAATGGAATCCAAAGACTTGACATTTTTGTGGAAAATCCTATGCTCTAGGAACGAAGTTTTATAACATTTTTTTGAAATCTTACTCGATTAAAGCTCAATAAAAGCGAAAATATGAAAATTTTAAAAAGTTTGAAACAACGACGAAACCGGTTTCATAAAACTAGTTTCATGAAGTATGAAACTCTTATTTACACTGAAACGATGCCGGAAGATCAAGTTTTCAACTCAAAACTTTTTGAAGCTGTAGAAAAGTATCCATTCGATAAAAATGTTGAAATTTGTCCGGATCTCTATGTAGTTCTTTGGCCAATACATAACTTCTGTGACTTCTGGCTTGTATTAGGGGATGAGCCCAATAATTTCGTTTTTTTTCGGTTTCGATACCAGCACCATAGTGCTACAACGTCCTCATCATCCGACCACATCTCAGAAACTGATCATCTACCATTCTCGTCAATGTACTGTCAAATATGAAACCAATTTTGTAGTCTGCCTCTGTTACAATTTCCAAGTACTATACCAACACCATCTCTAGTTAGCTTCTTATTGTAGTTATTGTCGTCTAAACCATTTTCATATTCTGAATGAAATCAAGAAATCAATGTTGATATAATGGAGACATATCTTGATAGCAGCTGAGCTTATGACTGTGCTCTGTTTTCCAAAACAGTATAGGTTTGAAGAAATAAATGAAAAAACAATAAATTTGATGTATCCACCAACATGTTTGAAATGTCTCCAATCGTTCAAAACAAGCTTCAAAATATGCCCTAATTGAGATTTACAATAATTCCCACAAATATTAATACACAACAAACATCATTTTTCCCTGTAAATTAAGTTCCTGGTTCGAGCAAATTTCCACGGATTTTATTAATTTGAGGTAGGTACGTATCTCTGAAGCGTGTTGTAATCAAGTCGGTAAATGCAATAAACCGCAAAAGCATTAAAAAACGTTTTACGATAAGAATTAGATTGTTCATTAGTAATACATGCCCACCGCACATATATGTATGTATTTTTTTTGTACATATAGGGTGACGCAGGTGTTGTGATTTCACGGAAAATAATTTAAATAATTTATTTCTATTAATACTGGATTAATTTATTCGATTCTTTACGACTACTAACATAAAACCGTGTTTAATATAATGCAAAATTTACATTAAATATTCTAGATGTAATATAACGTTTCAGTTGCGCAAGCACTTTGTTCCTTTGAGGTAAAGCGTTACAGTATATAATTAAGGGTTTCCAATTAATTAGTTGATGGACTTCAGAGTGGATATTACAAGCGAAAAGCTCAGGGCGTGGTATTATATTTAAATAACTTAATTTAGTTATATATAGCTATAGTATTACGATCTAAAACACCGTAAATTACAGCATAATAAATTACTAAAATGAAAATTATACGTAAACACAGCAGGTAGGTATATTTTTCTTTCGCGCAAGCCGCATATTTATAATTTAACCAAGTATAATGCATGTAATACGTTAAGATGAAATAAAACACAACACCTTGCTTGTATAAACATGAAGTAACCTTCCCTTCTTCAACGCCCACGACATCCATATTATTTTTGAGTTTATAAAATACGATGGAAGGAATTATAATTTAGGCAGGTTATAGATAAGAATTTGCTAATCAAACCGGAAACACCGAACTAAGATGGCTAAAAAAAAAACCTGATTTTCCAACGTATATACATGAAATACAAGAGTTTTTTTTAAAGTGCCACACCTTCCTAGGATAGTGGACATCCATTATACCAGTTAACTTAATTTAAAAGAGACGAATTTATTAACATATTCATACTTTTACGACTGGCTTTGCTCGTTTATAACCGAATATAGTAAGTTTTTTCTCGATTTAATTTGAAATGTGCTCTTTGATACGTTTGGACTCGTGTATAACATCTCTTTAGTGTGTCATTATTACTGTCCCTCATTACAGGATGACCTCAATTGAATGACCTTTACATGAAATAATATCTGATGATGTATTAAATGCTATACTAGATATGTTCGTATAAAAACTTTATCGTGGAATTGTTAATGAGTGCGTAAATATTTTTGACACTGCAAATAAATTAAATTTCCTAATTGATTATATTGAGTTTTAAGTGTCGATCGATTGATATAATGGAACAAGTTAAATATCAAAAATTGTAAAATCTCAGTATAAGCAACGTCAAAAAGACTTTTGAACTTTCCTGAGTTGGTCATACTGATTTTAATATGGTAACACTGCATAATTGGCGAACCTGTTTATGTTATTATTTACATTTTAATTGTAACAAATGTCAACTTAGTAATAAAACACGAAGGAAATATGAAAATAAAGACACTACAGCAAGACAATACACACAAATGACAGCTAATAGATAAGTGTTGACACTATCGTTTTGATATTTCACATATAAATTCAGTATGGACAATTCACGAAAGTAAATATTTCCCAATTTTATGAATCCAGGGACTTTTTTGTTGCCAAGTCAATGTGAGCATTCTAAATTGAAGTGTAGTGGTAGCATAAAAATCCCTGGTTTGCTGGATTTTCATACTAGCATTTGGTTGTTTTCGTTTGCTGTCATTTTGTTGTTTTCATTTACTGTCATTTTTTCGTTCCTGGTTGCATATTTGTAGATTACTGAAGCAGTATACCTAACCTTTACAGAATCTGCCAAAAGAATTTATATACAAGTTAGTTCGCACTATCATTGCTGCCAATTATTCACTGTTCCCAATTGAAAATTTTAGATGACTCACCCTTCACTTGACTTTGTTCACCCTGTACTTTTTCTATATTAGCAACACTTCGTATCAACTGAAAAATAATGTTTTGTTCCATTGGCAACATTGTCTGTCAGTTAATTGATTTATTATGTTGCTTATGCTAGAGCACACGTTTTTCTGCAAACGTCATGTTTGACATTTGTCATTTGAATCAGTAAAATTGCATTCTTTTACTGTAGAGACTCTATTATTATATATTTTAAAGTAGGGAACAGTTATAAGTGATCAATAAACATTACACCTAGTTTGAATATCCAATAAAGACCTGAGATACCAACCCATTACAGAAAGCAATGACTACTCATAAATATAACACAATTAAATCTCTACATCAATACTCACTCGACGTTTCGCTACTACTATATAAAGTGGCGTCTTTACGAGCAAAAACGTCAAGAAGAACACAACAAACAAGCTGTCTTTCTTCAAGGCTGTTATTACAATGCAATGCCACAAAAATACAAACTGTATCAAAAATATAGATCTGACGTAATCAAACCTAACCTTCTTTAACCTGAAGTGTTGGCTAAGTTTAGGAAAAGCTACAGAAAAATATAGTTAGTCATGATGTGGTTACTTTTGCTACTACTGGTAACAGCAACTGAGATCTTCTTAACGACAGCGTTGAAGGCATTGATTGGATCAAGTGCGTAGTCAACCACACGTTTTGTGCCGTCAGAATCAATAAAAGAGTATTTTGGAATCTCCGGTTAAAGCATCTTGAACACTATAGAAGTGACTGTATTGTGTTTGTTATTATTACTTCTAATTTGTTACTGGTTAAGTGAAAGTCAATTTGTGGTAGAATACTCTGTATCTCCAGTAATCGATTCTTGAAGAAACGTCGAAACATAGGTAATAACAAGGGACAATCCGTCTTATCTTCAAGAAGAAATGTTTCTATAATATTGAGGCTTCTAGTTAAGGACTTTTTGTGTCTCTTTCAAACAAAAAAATCAACCTTAAAGGTGATCCTGGAAAACGTGAGGTGCTAACACTAAGGATGACCAAATATCTAGAATGAGTCTTCCATTCTCCAAAGACCACCACGTCTGTAATCTATTCTACCTCTACACATGACAATATGTTACCATCCTAAGTCAGGTTGTTTTGATGGATTCTATTTTGAAAATTTGATCACATTAGAGTTTATTTTGCTTTCCAACCAACTCAACCTATCTGACGCAACAGCTTGATGTGGCTTTTTTCGATCATTGGAAACGACCTAGCACCAAATTTTCGTAGAACTGGAGGAGGTTCTCGGGATTAAATGAGACAATTCTTCCAAAAGAAGTATTTCCTCCAGACTACTCAAAAGACTGTATGATTGCTTAAAGGGAGAAAAGACTTTTGCGGAGAGAGCAAAGCCAGAACCAAGGATAATAGTTTCGAGAACTTCTTCAGAGTCTGAGGCAAAATTAAACTCCCAAGACAAGAAGAAAAAGAACTAAAAAACGAAAGTGTAGGAATTGATGGTTGACTTCCTCTCTATGTATTAGTATCAAATGCAACAAGTTAGCTAAGACAAAAATTACTATTAAAGCATAATAAAGCAATAACTATAATAAGTCATAATCATCCGATATTCATTTCGTATTAAAAGGATTAAGAAAATGTCAGATAAGAAATCCCTAATTGACTTTAGGACCCTAAATCAATTATGATTACCAACCACACGACAATATTCGCTAAAAACACAACAGGCTTAATTTTGTTTATTTAGAAAAATAATTAGAATAATATAATTAATATTGTTTGATTAGATTAATACATACATAATATATCGTTCGATTATAATAAAAAAGAATTATAATAGAAACCTTAACGTCACATTCTACCTTCTAAAACATCCTGTACTTGGGGAAAATTTATAACAATAGCCTGTAATCTTTATCATAAATCTCATCGTGTAAAGAATGTTCTTGTTATCTTGTCTAGTATACTTGATTTAGAGGCTATTCCATCACGTGCTAGCTTGGACTCAATTATTTAAATTTAAACCACATAGTTACAGAGAGAATCACGAGTTAAAAATTAACTTAAGAGAGGATATTATTTTGAAAATTATGCAACAAGTTTTTAAATCGATTATTGATTCGCAAGTATGTATCGATGTGTTAAAATTCCCGACACATGATCAAATACATCACGTAAGAGATATGCAAATATTGATACAGCACAATAAAGTTCAAAACAAGGTTTCTTAAGATCCCGTGATAGAATTTGGAAAATGCAAAAATATTTAATACATAAAATAATTTAATAATAATTATTTAATATTACAGTTAATACATTAGATTAAAATTAAAAAATAAAATCGTATAAATTTTATTTCTACAGTTATTAAATTATAAAAACATAAATTTAAAATAAAACTGGGCTTACCAATTTCAAACTGAAATATGTTAACTTTTTTTTTTCAACTGGGATACTTCTAAACTTCCTGTAACTGCCGTCCGCCTACCTGAAGGCAACTAATTGTAAGCTCACAATAACTTTACAAATTCAGTGAGAATCTGTCACATGATTACACACCGCTAACAAAACGCACGGCGAATATCTATCTTCTTCTCGTTTTTTTTCAAGATACGAAGATGTTATCTTTAAGAGACATACGAGCGATAAGACTACCGACGTTTTAACGCGCACAATACAGGGTGTTATTGTTAGGAATATTTTATCCGATAACTATCATTATCATCAATAATTTAAATGAGTTTTAAATAATCTGGGATGTCTAAATTATTTCTAATGTACTATTGTATTAAACAATTGTGTCGTAACATTGAGTTGTGTGACGGGAGGGACGTGACGAGGTTTCCAAAACTAACATGGAATTTATTGTCTACTAACTCGAGTCTATAGTTCAACAGGAAATATTATATTGAAAAATGTTATAATAAATGCATGTAATGTAATAATTAATTAATATGTGTTCATTTCATACATCGATTACTTAAACTGAAATTGTGCTTTGGAGGTTTTGTTAGAAATTCATTCAAAAATAAGTGATTAACAATCATTACAGTGGCAAAATATGTTGGAATGAAAATTATGTTGATGCAGTTCTAATAATCTGAATGGTAAATGAAGACTATTGCTTTTGGCTTTATTATTACAGTAGTTATATTAACCAGTATCTACTGCAGAGTTAAGTGAAAACGTATATTCACCACCAAAGAATCAGATATATGAAACAAAGTACAACAAATTGCACGAAGCACAAAAAAAATGCATTTAGAAGGAATGTGCATTCTTTCAGAGGTACATTTCAATTATTAAAATATTTGTGACCGAGTCACTGATTTTCTTTCAAATTTTGCCCTTTTTTATCTTGCCCATCAAGTTGCTCTTATTTTGATGCTATATCATCTTAAATCAGTAGGTTGCTTTGAAAAAATGACACCAAAACTACTGTCAGTTAGTGTCAAACGCATTTTATACGTTTGGTGGCTATTTTTGATATTTGTTTAATTTAAAATGGGCAGAGGAAAATCGACATTTGAAACTCTTGTTTCAGGTGAGGTAATGAAGAGACAAGAAGTGAAAGATCCAACCTCAGATCCTCCCTTCATGATCAAGCAAAGACACAATGACCCAGCCCATGAAATTTTCAATGTTGACGAGATTGGATTTACAAGAGTGCGGTTTTAAACCTCGATAATTGTAGCTTTCAGGGAGTCGACAGATGGTTGGGATAAGAGCTGTATGTATCTTGTAATAAATTAGTTTTAGGTGAGGCAAGGAGTTTGGACAAGAAATGAGAGATCCAACCTCTGGTCTTGTAATAAAGAGACAAGAGGTTGGGGCAAGAGATGAGAAAGCCAACCTCTTGTCTTTTCATAGCAAAACTAGAGGATGGGTCTCTCACCTCAGCTGAAACCCTTGTTTCAGGTGAGTTAATGAGGATTGGGACAAAACATGAGACACTCAATCTTTTTTCTCTTCATTACAAGACAATAGCTTGGGTCTCTTACCTCTTGTCGACCTGAAAATTCGATCAATTGGAATTATCCCGATACAGTATCAGAAATATAGTTAAAACTCATAAGACTACAAATTCAATAGCTCCAAAGACTAGAAATGCAGGAAAGAGTAATATAATTGAAGGTGATAGACGAGCATTAGGAAGAATTATTGAAAAAAACCGTCGTGCAAGTTATCTTGAGTTAAATGTTATGTGGAGTGAAGCTGTTGGAAGAAGTAAGTTAAATGTGGTTAAATGAATAAAAATGTGTGAACAAACTTTACAAAAATTTGAATTTTCATGTCAGGCAAAGCAAAAGCCACTTTTGACATGACAGCAAAAGAAAAATAAACTAAAATGGGCAAAAGAACATCAGAATTGGACTCTCCAGCAATGGGATGCAGTAGAGTGGAGTGGCGAGTCTTTGTGGCGTAAAATGAAGAGGGCGTTCCAAAAACATCCAGCAAGATCCATCCCTGAATCAAAACAAAAACTTCAAGAAATATGGGATTCTTTTACGCCGGCGTTTTGTCAAAGCTTAGTCCACACAATGCCACAAAGACTTTCAGATTTTGTAACAAGAAAAGATCATGTTACCCAGTGGTAATCTGTAATGTAGTTTTAGCCTCATTTTGTATCATGTTTTTTTTGTTAGTTAATTAATTTAGTTGAATAGTTTTCTTCGTTATCACGATTTTTTTTTAATCTAGGATTGGGCCAACTGATATGAGAAGGGGCTGTAGTGAAATATGTAGTTTGTAGGCAGTCATCGTAGGGTATTGTTGCATGATCATGCATTGCAAGTACGCGTACCTATAATTCGGTTGCAAAGCATTTAAAATGTCGAAAGTTCGTGAAAATGCTTCAACGTGTTTGTTTGCTAATAAGATAAGGTTGCATATTAAGTCTGTGTTTTCATTAATTTTAGTATAGTTTCACTAAATAACGCCCATTTTTATTTCGGTAAAGCCGATATAGTTACGCCCCTGCTACCGAACCACACTTGCGGTCTTTACTTAACATTCAACAAAAATAGAAAAAAAAACTTCAACTGCTTCTCCTAATCAGCTCAGAAGAAAAATCTGTTGATTAAATTGCTTCTATCAAAAGGAATTGCAATTGAAGTCCTGTATATTGTGGATGGAATTGTACCTAAGAGGAAGTGGTCATACAATTTTACGTTTACCATTGAACTTGTTTGCAAAGGATGGAAAAAGTACTATTTATAAAATTTTCTGTTTGATGCTGCATAGAGACGGTCTTTATAAAGGCATCTGTCCCTAATTGTTCTTTTGTGTTTGTAAAAAAAGACGTCTAATATCTATAATATAAAAATTATTTTCTTCTCAAAGAGGTTGTTGGCGATTCGAATAATTTTAAAAACAATATACCACTATTTGCAAGTTCCACAAAGTTTGCCATCTTAGTTTAGTTCTTGTTTATTAAAATTTCTTCTTTTGCTTTCACCCAAAACCGTAATAAAACTAACCAGCTTTTGAACTTTATTTTTTCGTCCTGGAAGGGACTAAATATTTAGTCAAGTCTGATGTGTTTCAAGTTTCCAAATATGTTTTTTTTTTGCTTCCATTCGAGGTTAAGGCTAAAATTTATAATTCAAACATCAAGACTCTATTATAACCAGATTATGTCTGGAGAGACGGTTCCAAAAGCACTTTATTGAGATAACTTCTCGAGTTAAATCTGCTACAAACTTTATAAGAATAAAATAACCGTTTTAAGAAGACAATAAAGGAAATAAGTTTCTATTTCGAAAAATGTATTCGAAGATGGTTTAGTATTTCCGAAATGTTTCAAATAAGAAGTAAGTGTTTTCAAGAGATTTAGCTCAAGAAGATACCTTAACAAAATGTTTTTTATTTTCTAATATTACTATTAACTATATATTATAAGATATAAATAATTGAGTGGGTCTTGAATCTATCCAAGATCTTTTGTTAGATTATTATTCAACCCAAAATTAAATCACCTGATTTCACTAAAAGTTACGAAAGTCAAATAACTGAACCCAAAAAACATCTACACTATTAATTGAATGAATTGTATTTCGTTCTAAATACGAGCAATAATTTCCAACAATGCAAAGAGTTCACTGAAGCAGTGAATAGATTTCACTAAAACGATGTGAAAAATCCAGCAGAATCCTGATCCCACTCTATTACACTCAATCAAAAACACTGAGATGCTAAAAAGCGTTTAATCAATCGCCCAAACTTACCTGAAAATGTTAAAATCCAAAATAAACTAAAAAGAACCAATTCCCAAACGGTTTTGTATAAATAAAGTGATGACTTAAAGGCCAAAATATCTCTAGCTGATTTCAACCTATGGCCAAACTTACCCAATAAAAACTTTTGGCTATCCTATATTTATAAAATTTCCTGTGGTACATGTTGGTTTTAGTTGAGTTTTAGTGTTATTTATTTATTAATATGAAAACCCCACAACCCACAATAATACTCTCTTTAGGCTAAGAATTTATAGTCAGTGGACTGTCATTTTTTTGTTTCAGCAAACGCAGTTTTTATGCGAGAGAGACATTAGTTTTAAAACAAACTATACATAAACTGTAAAGTATAATTTTATTTTACGGTAAGATATTTTACTGACCTCCTGATCTGAATTCCTTCCTACAATTATTTATTTGCTAACACTAAACATCAGCCCTGATATAATTTCATATCATCCAATTCAATCGATAACTATCTATATAACAATGATAAATCGTAAATTAATCAAGATCTACCGTTCATATCGTTACACGAAATTAAATATTTCAAAATGCAATATAACAAAGACACTTACGTTGGTATCTGTAAATATATAGATAACGTGCATTGCAGTAAAATTAATTTATATTGTAATAACATCTTTTAAATAGGTGCATACCCCTCGATTAACAAGACAATATATTGTAGTGGAAAGCGTGCAAAAATTCTGTTATAACAACCTTGAATACGTTCAATAGCCGACCTTCTTTGAACTTAGAAACGAAAGTTAACACCAATTTTTTCGTTCGTTATCAAAATCGGTATCATTCCCGATCAATTCGATAAACAGAGGTTAAATTTTAATTCATTTTAAAGCGTAGTAAATACGTAACCGCCGAGATAATTCCAAATATAACAGCGGTTACGGCTTTATATAATCCGTTAGTCCTTGAATTTAAGTCAATCATCTTCAACATGTTATGTAGACATGTATAACGTGTAATGATCAAGATAAATTACGAGGAAATGATGAGCATTAAAATGGAATTATCGTTAAGGAACAATTCAAACAATTTCGGCCAATTTCAGCCGCGCTTCGTTTAATCACGATAGGAATTCTATTCGGATTAATTTGTTTATTTCCCCCTAGTTCGCGATTAAAAATTATGACATCTTAAGTATAGGGAAAATGACAGCTTTCATTCTGTTATCTTGAGCGAATGGGGGTTTACAATTTCAAATCAAAGAAAAATAATAATAATAACGAGAGGGGGGATAGAGGGACATTTTATCCATGCATGGGTGCACTGGCATGAAGGATATACGCATTAAAGTTATTACTACAATTTACATAATGCAAAATTAACATTTAATACTAGTATTTGCGTCTGCTGTCACGCATTGATGCTATACATACATATCAGATTGAAATTTTCTAACACTCTTATTTTTTCCTGTGTGTACTGTGTTCTGATTACATAATCTTGTTGTTTATGAAATTAGAAAAAAAAAACTTGAATTTCCATAACCTTGGAATCATTTTTAAAGATATTAAATAGATCGTTTATATTGCTTGCTCATTATATCCGAAACACGTGAAGAAAACATTTAGTTAGTAATAAATGGAAAAGAAATAATTGCTATAGCGAACAACATATGTATGTATGTAGAACGTTTTAAAAATGTTATAATTGGTTTGAAGGCATGTCTGTTTAGAATTTTTAAATGAGATAAACCTGCAAACTAATGAGTGTAATGCACATATGCATGCTCGAAATTCATATAAAATGTTATTGCTTCGCTTTCTTAACTTTCCACGCACAAGGCAGATTTATTCTATTTAATTAATTTGTTAAACAATTTTATTCTATGTTTTTATGTTCCTTCATCGATCTAATTTCTAACTTTTCGAGAATATCCGTTCTTGACCAATTTTTCGAAAATAGCACAGAACAATAAATTTTATTTTTTTTTCAAGAATTAGTCCAACAGTAGTCAGCACGCATCTCGCTATTCCACTTGCCCTGATAGCGTTTTTCAATTGTGGAAATATCCTGATGAAATCTTTCCCCATGCTCGTCACTAACATCGCCAAGATTCGGGAGAAAGAAGTTCAGGTGCGAATGCAACAACCTAATGCATGGTAACTTCTAACAAGTTCACTAACAATTTCCTCGTAATCTTCAGACTTTTTATTTCCTAAGAAATTCTTTGTCATACTTTTAAATGCATCCCAAGCAGTCCCTTCTAAATCGCTCAAGAGTAGATACGTCAAATTCTCGATCCTTTTGTAACAGATTAATCTGGGGTCCTATAAAAATCCCCTCTTTAAGTTTTGCCTCAGATATATTAGGAAATTTTTGTTTCAGGTATCGAAATCCTGGTCCCTCTTTGTCCAATGCTTTGACGAAATTATGAGGCTCCACCAACGAATTATGGACTACGTTCTTTTCTCGTGGAGTATATTGTATTCTGGTTGAGCATTGCTTAACAGTATAGTGCAAATTTCTCGCTCGACTATCCCATTCACAAAGGAAACAGCAATACTTTGTGAATCCAAGTTGTAGACCATGTAGAATTGCAACTACTTTGAGATCAGCAGTGATGTACCATTTATAGGTTTTGTAATTGATTTTATCAAGCAGACGTCTCATATTATCATATGTTTCCTTCATGTGCACAGCATGACCAACAGGAATGGAGGAGTAGATGTTTCCTGTATGTACTCGTAGAAGGACAGCTCTCAAACTCAATTTAGAAGCATCTATAAAAAGATGCCATTCTTCCGGTTGGTGTTTACAAAATGAAAGACCTTCTTCAGTTGAAAAATACTGTAACAGTTCGTTTTGGCGATTTCGATATAACTTCCATTCTTGCAGTCTTGATCCTAATATTTCTGCCTTCTGAGTTTTTGATAAATTGAGATCTCGAACTAGATCATTTAATTCCAATTGATTTATTAAATGAGGCGTGTCCTCTTGAGATGGCAAATATTCTTCATCTGTGTCCTACAATTCTGAAATGTATTCTTCTATCTCGGTTTCAACATGTTCTTGATTCGAAACATCCCTAGGAATTGGTACTGGCAAAGCTTCCGAATGAGGAACTGGACGAGTGGTAATTTTATCCTTATTTTTACTGGAAAACCCGAAGCTCTTTGTACAGCAAAAGTAGTTTCGAATGATCCTTTTGTTCTCGCCAAATCATAGACCTACCAAATAGCATAGCTATGCTCTTACCTTTTATCCAGCTCCTCAAAGTAACAGTACATCGTGCACAGACATTATGAGGGGTCTACAACTTGTCTTGATTTGTAATTCTTAAGGAGAGGAACGCTTTCTTGAATTTCTAGGAAGCGTTGTAGACGAATTAACTAAATTTAGAGCATCATTGACGTCTTCTTAGTTCATAAACAGGGTTGGTGGAAATGAAAGCTTTTAGATAAACTTGTGCCACCACCTCTGCTGCAAAAGCTCTAAAATGTTGTGTTGTTGTGTACAACAATAACTGTGTGTTATGTACAAATAAATAAATAAAATGTAAAAAGAAATCAATAGCTTCGGGTTGTACTTCATTAGAAGAGTGTGGTGGAAACGTTACTACAGAAATATCAGACTCAAAAGCTCAATTTACTGCTTCAACGCTCAAATTATTCATAGCGTCAAAGAACAAAGCAAAACCAACTAAAGCCGAAAAGATATTGAATGACACACACATGTGTTTCATGTTACACATAAAATATAATGAATAACCACGCACAGCTTGGGTTTGACAGGTTCAGATCCTAACCATTGTGGTTATTCATTGAATTTCATACATAGCAAAACGTACCGATCGTTCCTTTCTAATTTGATTGGTCTGAACAGATTCAATGCACGTTCTATACTGTGGTTAGTTCATTGTTTATTCATTTATTTATTTATTGCAATCGCATGTACATACATAACATGCTAACTACATATTCTAATATGTTTATATGATATATGTATATATATAAATAGAGAATTATTATGTAAAAAAAAAAGATAAAAAAGAAAAACCAACAAACAGATTCAATATGAACAATAGCAGTAATAAAAAAAACACTACAATAGTCTGATAGTAGGCAATGCTGTCTCTCTTCACTGCAACCTATCGGATCTATCGTGAGTACTCTTAATCTTTTAGTCCCAATTGATCTCCAGACTTTTGAAGAAATCTAGGATTTTCTTGGGGGCTGTGGTTCTAATGTCACCCTGTTCGAGGTGGTGGTGCCACATTAATGTGATCAGAGAGCTCTCGTCTGTTGAGCTCCAGCAGAGATTTAGTCTTATTGGCTGAAAAAGTTCATTCCTTGATTGTCTCAGTTTTGAAGTGTTGATCCAGTGCGAAATTTTTTGTTCAGTCTCCCACTGTTAGAGATGAGCTTCGGTGAAGCCACAGAATGGCTCTGAAATGCCCCGTTTCTCATTGATAATATTTTTCAATTATAGCCATTTCTTTTGTAACATATTGCAAGCGCATAAAAACAAAGAAACTTGAACATTGTTAATTAGTTACGTAGTTGTATAAGTAAGTAAAACAATAGAAGATATTATTATTATTAGTATTCCATCTGTTATAATTTATCTTTTCTGCACAAATCATTATAATGCATTTTGATCGTAACCAATCCTTATCGTGCCATAGACATTGACCGCTTTTTGGTCACCGCATACTATGTCAAGGTTCTTCGACCAGTTCCTTTTTTTCCTCTTCTTAATTGATACACGCCACAGCCATTCCATGTCATCCACAATCTAATTGGAGACCGTAAATAACTGTGTATAGAATAGACGTAGGTTACGTGCATGTGCATTTGATTGAAATTTATTGATTTACTATTTAGAATAATTCAAGTATGACTTTTAAAATTCGTCATGCACGTATGGTGAGATACTTCTACGTGTGTTCGTTAGATGTTTGTAGATCTTATGTAAGTTGTCCTTTTTAAAATTTTATATTTATGTATATAAGTAAATATTATATACATACTTAATACTTATATATGATATATTTGGAGATAACAGGGTGCAAGGTCGTTTCATTCTCGTAAATCTCATAGTATACACATTACATATAGAAAGAATTCTTAGTCACAAATCAAACAAAAGGAGCACGATCAATAGTTATTATATTATGAATCTGTGATACTTATAGCTTAGAATATCATTTACAAACACGATAAAAAGCTATTCCTGTTTGATGAACACCGTCAGTTTGGACAATATTTGCATCAATTTCTTGATGTTGAGTCGCGATCTTCAACGTCTTTTTCAAATAAATAAAAACTGTACGGAAATTCTAAGAAATAATTTTATTTACTTTTTAAATAAAATATTTACAAGCATCTAAAGTCAACTTTCGGAAATACCCGGCAATTTCCAAGTGATAAGGGTTCTGAATTTTAATCATTCATTTTTTTTATTATTAAACAAACTCGTTTATAGGTAGGTCTTTTTTTGGTATGGAAGCGAAACTTGCTTCCTTCCATGTTGTTCCATTCTTTATATTGTTAATCACTTCCTTTTTAGAAGTGAAAAAAGAGGTTAGCGACTACGAAATCTTTGTCAACTTTGGGTAAACACTTGAAGACACATTTAGTGAGATAATTGTGGCAAAATATTTAGAATTGAATATTCTATCCACAACGAAAGATTCATTAGACAATAAACATTACATTTAGTACAAGAATATCTTGACCCAAGTAATGGAGTGAATCATAAACTAGGAAACTGAGTTGGCCAAATTTTTTCTTCTCAAGACATCCTAATTTAAGAGTCAGAACAACACAGAGAAGAAAAATTAAATTACAGAGGAAAAGAAACAGTAGCAAAATGGTGCATATTGAATTTCACTAAGTTTTCATTCACCTTCAAATGTAAAATTAAAAAAACTGTATATTACGAATCAAAAGAACATGTTATAATATAATTTTAAATTAATAGTCATAAATTTTGATTTTTACAATACCCTAATTCAATCCCTATCTAACTAACTAAAAATTTTGTAATCTATTTGTAAAATATAAAGAAAAACAATCTTTTGGTACAACCTTATCCTCTGCTATTTTATATCAATGTCCTATTTCTTTTAGTGCTCTTAATTTCTCCTCCTACTTTCCTTTTAAAATGTTTCCTTTTCTTCTCTTAAAAAAAATATCTCTTCTTATTCTCTTAGTATTTCTTCTTAAGTCAATTTATTTATACTTGTGTTTTACTTATCCACATTTTAGGCTATATTTCAGTCAATATTTATTAACGAAAAAAAAAATTTTAATATATTTTGACGTCTTCTCTATTTTTACTATTTTTACGGTTTTTAGATTTTCAAAATAAAATGTAATGCTAATATTGACATTAAGATTGATTTTTATAATTTAACATGTTTTTAATTTAAATGTCAGGTATTTAAACAAATAAATAAATCAGTTAAATCAGAAATCTATTTAAATATTCCAAACAACAATAGAGAATATGAGGAAAGTACAGTACAACATCATAACAATATACCCGGAGTATCTTAATAACCATTGTAGATTATCCAGAAACAGCATGCAAAATTTAAATGAAGAACTGACTAGAAGGCATAATTTTTGCTAATTGATTCGCACCCCAAAAGGCAAACAGCTGTAGAAACAAAGTAATCTTAGTTGTCGAGGAGGTTGGTTAGAATCTAATCAAAATGGTCTTTGACAACGAGGTCATTTTAACTTCAGGATACCAAACTACATCAACATTTGATTGAATCGTCCATTCGGCAACAATAAATGTTTTATGGAACTTAGAAAATTTTTTTACAAATTTTTATTGGATTTGGAGTAATCAAACTAACGTTAATCAAACTAACGTTTGATTACCACATCACCCCCCAAAACTCATGTCTCTTACTAGCAGATTTTCTTTTACGAGATGAAGTGCAGATCATATTTGAATGAAAAAATGATATTTGTTAAAGTGACAATTTTGCAAAATGCACAGAAACCCTGAAAAAACATTTAGCGCTAATCAGGAGTAAGAAACTCGGATAACAAAAGAGACAGCTTAGGTAAAATATGTCTGTGCTATCTGCAGGAAAGGATTAACTTGACAACTTGACATTTCGTTCAGAAATTTCTTGACAAAACTAATGGTAAGCTAAAAAAAAGATGAATGAACAACAAAACCACGTGGACGATTAAGTCAATTTGTAATTTTAGAAGACAATTCAGGAATCAGAACAGAAGAGAAACAGGGTAATCAAAAAAGGGTATTCAAAAATGGTGCATCAAATCCATTCAAATGAGGATGAGCTTTAATAAACTGCAATAAACTGTGATAGTTTCAGAGATGGTATTTCTTCTTTGTATATGACGTTTTTGCCAAGATAATTGGCTAAGAATAATGGAAGAAAAACACAATCTATTACGTAAGAAATAATGTGTCCAAAATGTATTATTAATTTCTTCGATCTTTGTAATGATCTTTTGTCTGTAGATTGTTAAGATGAAAAATAGTAATTTCTACAATGAAAAAAATATTGCTTTTATTGGTATCATTATTTCCATTCTGTAACGTTCAGCTTTTAATATTCCTTTTGATTGCTGTTTAAAATTTCGGTATTCTTAATGAACATATCTTCAAGAAAATAAAGTTAACAATCCTTGTTTGGGGAAACAGTTGCCCAAACTTGAATTTTGAATTTATGAAACCACAAGAAAGATTTAATACTTGTTGTAGATGATGCATAGAAACTTGAGGACAACATTTTTGTTTCTAACTAAACCCATTATTTAACAAAAAAAAAATCACTTCATACAACCAATAGACAGAACAATACTCAAAATTTTAAAAGAAGCTTCAACTTCCCTTAATGATTCAAAGGCATCGCAATCTACTCGCAAAATATAATTTTTTTCCAATGTCTCAAGGCTCTATAACAAGAAAATTTTCACCTCAGGCTTTTGTGATCTGATTTCCTCAATGTGGACGTTTTCCTAGTTGATCAAACCAACCGAAGAGGCTTGTAACCCTATTAAGTCCACATATATTTAGAGCGACTCAAAAAGGTAAGACTAGAAATAATCTTCTAACAACACCTATTAAACCTACTACATCATTGAACACAATTTGGTGGCATCAATCGCATCTTCAAGCACTTCTAGGCTTGAAGCTGTAATTTCCACAGCATTAAGTAACTTGTTCTGATTAATTATTGTTAGACAAACTATTAAAAATATTTTTTTATGCTATTAAGATGTTTACAAACAAGATAAATAATTATTTAGTTACCATTATAAATCCATTACAGATAAAGTACCACTGCTTCTGAAAACCAGAAGCCATAACAATAATTACACCTCCTTTGTATAATACACACCTAATACAATACACGTACTATTAAATAAATCGAGTTTAATCTTAGTCGGAATAAATATTATCGTGTCAGCGTCTTGTCCAGATAAATCGCACAAATCTACTTGGTACCGCTGATATTATTCTGTGGGAAATAAAATTATGCTAATGCCAATATACAACGGAAGTTGTATTTAAATCTAGCTAAACGCATTTATAGTAAGAGCAATTATATTGGCGTAAAATTTAAATTCAAATACATCTTTTACCTTGAATTCGTTCTTGAAGCAAAGGTAATAACATATTAATTATTTATTAGATGGATTAGTTACTAACACACTTAAAGGAAAACAAATAATAATTATAGAAGCAATGTTATTGCATTGAGTGGAAATTAATTGTTTTTTTTTACAGCTTAATTCTGTTTGAACGACAAGATCTGATTAATTTTTTTCTTTTTGCAATTTCTCTCGTGTGTTTGTAGCATATGCGTATACGATTAAAAAAAAATTATTATAAACGTGTATGACTACCGTATGCCACTATTTTCTACTCGACTATGTCAGGCCATAAACTTTATAGTAGTTATTTGTTATATCAATGCGAGATAACTTGATGAAAACATATTTACTTTACTTCGTATTTTTGTTCATTATAAATCGATTGGAATATTTTTAGTATCCACACGTAATTCGAATACCTCAACGTTACATTATGTTACTTGCAAAATTGCATTCTATAACAAAAGCATTAAAACGATTTTAAAGGAGTTACAATAAAATTGCATAAAGGTTACTCACGATTGTTTCTACAATTTCAATATGCTGTAATTTAACATTTTTTTTCGACTGATAAGCTCACAGCTGAAAAATTTAGAATAATTTGTGCGTGAGTAGTTCACCCAAATCTGCAACGATATTGATCTTGTCCTTTCTCACTATATTCTACTGTGTTTTTAAATGGTATAAAAGCAGAATTGATCATGACAAAAATGGTTATCTATCTCATAAGAATCAAGTTAGAATTTCAAGAAAAAGTATTCCGAAAACTGGTGGCTCAAGATGGCATATTATTGATATAGTAAATGGACAAACATCTTGTCGTCTTTAGCAGTGACTTTTATATTATATTTATTCCAGAAACAAATTCACATTTAATATTTAAATTTTATATTTAAACGTCAAATAAATTGATTTTTAATTAATTCTGTTTTGTTCTCCGCCGAGAAGTAGAAAGGTATCTGGAATTAAAGGGAAAAATGTTTATGAAGTCTGAAGAAAATCAAGTTGGTTTGGTATAGCAAAGAATTTGACCTTGAAACTGTTTAGACTTGCTGCCGTTCCAAGATTAATAAGAGCAGGATCTGAAAGTCCTTCAAAGGACCAGTACACTAGAAGAGTAACAGTTCTCTTAAATGAGTAAAAAGAACTGTTTTTGGTTCCAAAACACATCATGTTTCTGCCACATTATCTGGGCCTAAAGTAGATTTTATTGGTCGTGATGGTAAAGAAAAGCAATCTGTACCTAATCAACCCCTCTACTAATCCAATCTAATTTATGATTATACCGATTGATAAACATCCCATTTTGTAAAAAATCACATTCTAAAGGATCCGGAGAGCCTCAAGAACGGACTATAAATATGAGCCGTAAGCCATCTTGAGGTTTGGTTCGAATCGTTTAACATGTTTTACCCTTTAGTCGTTTAAATTTTAATTGTGTAACCAATTGTGACTTTACATTCCCCCTTGTGTTAGGAAAGGTACCACAATTTCCAGTTATAATCATCTTGGCTTTAACATCCTTTTCCATGTAAAAGCATGCTGGCTGAACTGGTATAAACACAATATCATTCAATTCCTAACAAATTTATAGTACCAGCTTGAATCATCGAAGATAGGTCTCTGATAGCATTTACGTAATAGGCATTGGTAGTCTTTGTTGACCAAAATACCGCTACAGATTCCCCAGATGGTGTTATTTCACCATCTGCTGTGTAATTCCAATAACCCAAAGGCAACATCATGTTGTTATGATCTCCAGGTTGGGCATAATTTGCAGAAGACACCTTTCTTTGGATTCTGGGGCCAAATTTAGTGCAACTATAGAAATTGTTGAAACTACTACAGCCAGCATTACTAGATTAAATCTTGCACGACTTATTTTAAAGACGACAAAATCTGTGATGTGAAATTTGAACACAGAAGCGTTAGTAACCTAAGAAAATATCTCATCCAATTTCTAAATCAAATTGTGGTGGAAATAGTTCAAATATAGGAAAGAAAGACCCCTTAGAAAAACGAAATGAAGCTATTATTTTTAAATATATTTTTTTTCTAAATATGGGACTCAAAGAACTAAATTGGATAAATAATAATAATAATAATATTCGCTCTATGACAATGAGTATTTAAAGAACCATTTCCGGGAATACAATATGATACAACATTGATAAAGAGAAATAAAATGAGATCATCATTTCAAGTTTATTCCATCAATTTTCCTACCGAAAACGATAATAAAAGAATATTTTAAGAAGATATAAATATGAAGCGTCTCTAGAATTAAATTTTAAAAAAGAACCCGTTAATATATTGGCTACAAACATTAAATTATCACAGATAATAAACGACCTCGGATCATGTTTAAAATTAAATCAAGAAGTTTACTTTTCCCATTACGAATTTTAACATAAATATGTTAAATAAATTGATATACATGCATACATTGTTGTATAATTAAATGGAATACATATATTTTTTTAACATTAACATCTCTCAAGATCAATTTCTTATCGATGCAAATTAACTACTACAGCTACTACATAAAAAAAATTCCCTCTCCGATAAAACAAACATACAATCAACAATTTAATTACGATGTAAAAATAAATACCAACATGTTGGCGTATACATAATCGTCCTAAATTAAAAAAATATATAATAATTTAATGCGCTAAATGTATGATTATCTTCCGTTTAACACTATAACAAAGAACTACTAATAAAATGAGATCATAAAACTTACTAAGATAGTCGTAATGATTTAACATAAACGAAAACCCGCCTCTTTCAGTTTAAACCCGTAGTACAGTATTTTAGTACTAGCGTGTCATTTTACAAAACTAGTTAAACAGAAAGAGGCGAAAAGAGTTGTCCTTACCGATGAAAGATCCGTTTGTGGAAAGTTGGATGATCTTCTCTAAACAAAAGTATAGGGAACGCAGGTTATCACGAACAATAGAAAGGAACGAACGGAAAGAAAGAAATAAAAAATACCACTTTTACACGTGACGAACACGCTACTAACTTATTAAAGAATATAACCGAACCAAATACACGTTAGTCTTGTTGTCGTTTTCATTCCGAACTGAATTGACTTGTGGTGTTCGTATTAGTGTTATAGTAGCGGTTATACTGTATTTGTAGTGTGTTGTCTAGTATCTCATTTTTCTTGCAGCTGTATGAATGATTTAAAAGTCTTCTATACACTGCTGCGGACGCAAAGTGTGCCGCTCACTTAATATTATGCAATTTTGATTTAGAACACAGCATAATTCGTTTAAATTAAAAAATATATATGTATGGAACTCGAATACTATTTTATTTCAAAAAAAAAACATCATTTTTAACGATACATTCTTAATCAAGAGCTTAATTTAATAAAATTCAGGTGTAAATTAAACTATTATGAATAACACTTCAATCAGATGTCGTCTCTTCTTTAGAGTGCTTAGATAAAGCATGTGATCTCATGTGTACCAGTATATTGAGATTATAAAGTCATTTCTTTCAATATTGTTTAGTTTGACCGATACAGCATCTGTTACAATTTGTGTAGTCTAAGAAAGAAGTACAACTGAAAAAATATGGCACTAAATAATATTGCAAAGTAGCACATCAAACAGCTACATTAAATCAAATTAAATGCTCCAAATCATGGATGGAAAACTATTTTTCTAATAGGAATGTTAAACCTTAGCAATCCAAAAAAGTTGCCTTTTAATCGGAGACAGAATATGCCCTTCCTCTTAGTTTCTAACAATAATAAAACTCGTATTAATATGTATTGAAATATTGAGTCACTTTTGATCCTACCACCACTTCAGAAATTTTATTATATTGCTGTTGATTTATGACTATTAAGTCCTTCCTGGACATGTCACTAAATAGTAACTTACTACTCTACTACTGGATATCTAGTATATCTAATGGGGATCCTTTTACTGTGTGGATACTACAATTAATTCAAAGGAACATGATCAACCCATCCAAAGCAGTGTCAAACAAGATTTTGAAGTCAAAAAGAACACACACAGGGTTGCTTGTATCTTGTAGATCAAATAATGGAGGACTATGCGTCAGTGTCTCAAGTAAAAAAGCATCTTATCGAAGACACCTTTAACAACATTAGATTCTGCTTTAAAATCAAAATAAAGGGCTTCAACCTCTTTATTTTCTAGTGCTTCTGATGTTCATTTCTTCAGTTCATTGTAAACCCAATCTGATCTCCTCTTATGTAACTACCTCTTGTTAAACTCGTCCTTTTTGCACCCACACTCATCTGTTTAAGATCTACTTAGAAACTTTCCCCCCAATACACAACTAAGTTTCACTTTTCAGATGTTTAGATGTGATTGTAACAATTTTCTTATTGGATTGCTCTATTATTTACAGTATTTACATACTATAATCAAAGAATTTAACTCTTAAAACACTTAAATCTTGTACTAGATGTAAATAAATAATAAAAGAAATAAAGTTCTGTTTGTAAATCCTTTATTTCTTCTACATTAAAAGCTATATTATTAGCATATTAAATATAAAACTTAATTTCTATGTTTTCTAAAGGATTCTTCTTAAGTCAATTTATTTATACTTGTGTTTTACTTATCCACATTTTAGGCTATATTTCAGTCAATATTTATTAACGAAAAAAAAATTTTAATATATTTTGACGTCTTCTCTATTTTTACTATTTTTACGGTTTTTAGATTTTCAAAATAAAATGTAATGCTAATATTGACATTAAGATTGATTTTTATAATTTAACATGTTTTTAATTTAAATGTCAGGTATTTAAACAAATAAATAAATCAGTTAAATCAGAAATCTATTTAAATATTCCAAACAACAATAGAGAATATGAGGAAAGTACAGTACAACATCATAACAATATACAGGAGTATCTTAATAACCATTGTAGATTATCCAGAAACAGCATGCAAAATTTAAATGAAGAACTGACTAGAAGGCATAATTTTTGCTAATTGATTCGCACCCCAAAAGGCAAACAGCTGTAGAAACAAAAAGTAATCTTAGTTGTCGAGGAGGTTGGTTAGAATCTAATCAAAATGGTCTTTGACAACGAGGTCATTTTAACTTCAGGATACCAAACTACATCAACATTTGATTGAATCGTCCATTCGGCAACAATAAATGTTTTATGGAACTTAGAAAATTTTTTTACAAATTTTTATTGGATTTGGAGTAATCAAACTAACGTTAATCAAACTAACGTTTGATTACCACATCACCCCCCAAAACTCATGTCTCTTACTAGCAGATTTTCTTTTACGAGATGAAGTGCAGATCATATTTGAATGAAAAAATGATATTTGTTAAAGTGACAATTTTGCAAAATGCACAGAAACCCTGAAAAAACATTTAGCGCTAATCAGGAGTAAGAAACTCGGATAACAAAAGAGACAGCTTAGGTAAAATATGTCTGTGCTATCTGCAGGAAAGGATTAACTTGACAACTTGACATTTCGTTCAGAAATTTCTTGACAAAACTAATGGTAAGCTAAAAAAGATGAATGAACAACAAAACCACGTGGACGATTAAGTCAATTTGTAATTTTAGAAGACAATTCAGGAATCAGAACAGAAGAGAAACAGGGTAATCAAAAAAGGGTATTCAAAAAATGGTGCATCAAATCCATTCAAATGAGGATGAGCTTTAATAAACTGCAATAAACTGTGATAGTTTCAGAGATGGTATTTCTTCTTTGTATATGACGTTTTTGCCAAGATAATTGGCTAAGAATAATGGAAGAAAAACACAATCTATTACGTAAGAAATAATGTGTCCAAAATGTATTATTAATTTCTTCGATCTTTGTAATGATCTTTTGTCTGTAGATTGTTAAGATGAAAAATAGTAATTTCTACAATGAAAAATATTGCTTTTATTGGTATCATTATTTCCATTCTGTAACGTTCAGCTTTTAATATTCCTTTTGATTGCTGTTTAAAATTTCGGTATTCTTAATGAACATATCTTCAAGAAAATAAAGTTAACAATCCTTGTTTGGGGAAACAGTTGCCCAAACTTGAATTTTGAATTTATGAAACCACAAGAAAGATTTAATACTTGTTGTAGATGATGCATAGAAACTTGAGGACAACATTTTTGTTTCTAACTAAACCCATTATTTAACAAAAAAAAAAAATCACTTCATACAACCAATAGACAGAACAATACTCAAAATTTTAAAAGAAGCTTCAACTTCCTTAATGATTCAAAGGCATCGCAATCTACTCGCAAAATATAATTTTTTCCAATGTCTCAAGGCTCTATAACAAGAAAATTTTCACCTCAGGCTTTGTGATCTGATTTCCTCAATGTGGACGTTTTCCTAGTTGATCAAACCAACCGAAGAGGCTTGTAACCCTATTAAGTCCACATATATTTAGAGCGACTCAAAAGGTAAGACTAGAAATAATCTTCTAACAACACCTATTAAACCTACTACATCATTGAACACAATTTGGTGGCATCAATCGCATCTTCAAGCACTTCTAGGCTTGAAGCTGTAATTTCCACAGCATTAAGTAACTTGTTCTGATTAATTATTGTTAGACAAACTATTAAAAATATTTTTTTATGCTATTAAGATGTTTACAAACAAGATAAATAATTATTTAGTTACCATTATAAATCCCATTACAGATAAAGTACCACTGCTTCGAAACCAGAAGCCATAACAATAATTACACCTCCTTTGTATAATACACACCTAATACAATACACGTACTATTAAATAAATCGAGTTTAATCTTAGTCGGAATAAATATTATCGTGTCAGCGTCTTGTCCAGATAAATCGCACAAATCTACTTGGTACCGCTGATATTATTCTGTGGGAAATAAAATTATGCTAATGCCAATATACAACGGAAGTTGTATTTAAATCTAGCTAAACGCATTTATAGTAAGAGCAATTATATTGGCGTAAAATTTAAATTCAAATACATCTTTTACCTTGAATTCGTTCTTGAAGCAAAGGTAATAACATATTAATTATTTATTAGATGGATTAGTTACTAACACACTTAAAGGAAAACAAATAATAATTATAGAAGCAATGTTATTGCATTGAGTGGAAATTAATTGTTTTTTACAGCTTAATTCTGTTTGAACGACAAGATCTGATTAATTTTTTCTTTTGCAATTTCTCTCGTGTGTTTGTAGCATATGCGTATACGATTAAAAAAAATTATTATAAACGTGTATGACTACCGTATGCCACTATTTTCTACTCGACTATAATCAGGCCATAAACTTTATAGTAGTTATTTGTTATATCAATGCGAGATAACTTGATGAAAACATATTTACTTTACTTCGTATTTTTTGTTCATTATAAATCGATTGGAATATTTTTAGTATCCACACGTAATTCGAATACCTCAACGTTACATTATGTTACTTGCAAAATTGCATTCTATAACAAAAGCATTAAAACGATTTTAAAGGAGTTACAATAAATTGCATAAAGGTTACTCACGATTGTTTCTACAATTTCAATATGCTGTAATTTAACATTTTTTCGGACTGATAAGCTCACAGCTGAAAAATTTAGAATAATTTGTGCGTGAGTAGTTCACCCAAATCTGCAACGATATTGATCTTGTCCTTTCTCACTATATTCTACTGTGTTTTTAAATGGTATAAAAGCAGAATTGATCATGACAAAATGGTTATCTATCTCATAAGAATCAAGTTAGAATTTCAAGAAAAAGTATTCCGAAAACTGGTGGCTCAAGATGGCATATTATTGATATAGTAAATGGACAAACATCTTGTCGTCTTTAGCAGTGACTTTTATATTATATTTATTCCAGAAACAAATTCATTTAATATTTAAATTTTATATTTAAACGTCAAATAAATTGATTTTTAATTAATTCTGTTTTGTTCTCCGCCGAGAAGTAGAAAGGTATCTGGAATTAAAGGGAAAAATGTTTATGAAGTCTGAAGAAAATCAAGTTGGTTTGGTATAGCAAAGAATTTGACCTGGAAACTGTTTAGACTTGCTGCCGTTCCAAGATTAATAAGAGCAGGATCTGATCCTTCAAGGACCAGTACACTAGAGGAAGAGTAACAGTTCTCTTAAATGAGTAAAAAGAACTGTTTTTGGTTCCAAAACACATCATGTTTCTGCCACATTATCTGGGCCTAAAGTAGATTTTATTGGTCGTGATGGTAAAGAAAAGCAATCTGTACCTAATCAACCCCTCTACTAATCCAATCTAATTTATGATTATACCGATTGATAAACATCCATTTTGTAAAAAATCACATTCTAAAGGATCCGGAGAGCCTCAGAACGGACTATAAATATGAGCCGTAAGCCATCTTGAGGTTTGGTTCGAATCGTTTAACATGTTTTACCCTTTAGTCGTTTAAATTTTAATTGTGTAACCAATTGTGACTTTACATTCCCCCTTGTGTTAGGAAAGGTACCACATTTCCAGTTATAATCATCTTGGCTTTAACATCCTTTTCCATGTAAAAGCATGCTGGCTGAACTGGTATAAACACAATATCATTCAATTCCTAACAAATTTATAGTACCAGCTTGAATCATCGAAGATAGGTCTCCTGATAGCATTTACGTAATAGGCATTGGTAGTCTTTGTTGACCAAAATACCGCTACAGATTCCCCAGATGGTGTTATTTCACCATCTGCTGTGTAATTCCAATAACCCAAAGGCAACATCATGTTGTTATGATCTCCAGGTTGGGCATAATTTGCAGAAGACACCTTTCTTTGGATTCTGGGGCCAAATTTAGTGCAACTATAGAAATTGTTGAAACTACTACAGCCAGCATTACTAGATTAAATCTTGCACGACTTATTTTAAAGACGACAAAATCTGTGATGTGAAATTTGAACACAGAAGCGTTAGTAACCTAAGAAAATATCTCATCCAATTTCTAAATCAAATTGTGGTGGAAATAGTTCAAATATAGGAAAAAGACCCCTTAGAAAAACGAAATGAAGCTATTATTTTTAAATATATTTTTTTTCTAAATATGGGACTCAAAGAACTAAATTGGATAAATAATAATAATAATAATATTCGCTCTATGACAATGAGTATTTAAAGAACCATTTCCGGGAATACAATATGATACAACATTGATAAAGAAAATAAAATGAGATCATCATTTCAAGTTTATTCCATCAATTTTCCTACGAAAACGATAATAAAAGAATATTTTAAGAAGATATAAATATGAAGCGTCTCTAGAATTAAATTTTAAAAAAGAACCCGTTAATATATTGGCTACAAACATTAAATTATCACAGATAATAAACGACCTCGGATCATGTTTAAAATTAAATCAAGAAGTTTACTTTTCCCATTACGAATTTTAACATAAATATGTTAAATAAATTGATATACATGCATACATTGTTGTATAATTAAATGGAATACATATATTTTTTAACATTAACATCTCTCAAGATCAATTTCTTATCGATGCAAATTAACTACTACAGCTACTACATAAAAAATTCCCTCTCCGATAAAACAAACATACAATCAACAATTTAATTACGATGTAAAAAATAAATACCAACATGTTGGCGTATACATAATCGTCCTAAATTAAAAAAATATATAATAATTTAATGCGCTAAATGTATGATTATCTTCCGTTTAACACTATAACAAAGAACTACTAATAAAATGAGATCATAAAAACTTACTAAGATAGTCGTAATGATTTAACATAAACGAAAACCCGCCTCTTTCAGTTTAAACCCGTAGTACAGTATTTTAGTACTAGCGTGTCATTTTACAAAACTAGTTAAAACAGAAAGAGGCGAAAAGAGTTGTCCTTACCGATGAAAGATCCGTTTGTGGAAAGTTGGATGATCTTCTCTAAACAAAAGTATAAACAGGAACGCAGGTTATCACGAACAATAGAAAGGAACGAACGGAAAGAAAGAAATAAAAAATACCACTTTTACACGTGACGAACACGCTACTAACTTATTAAAGAATATAACCGAACCAAATACACGTTAGTCTTGTTGTCGTTTTCATTCCGAACTGAATTGACTTGTGGTGTTCGTATTAGTGTTATAGTAGCGGTTATACTGTATTTGTAGTGTGTTTGTCTAGTATCTCATTTTTCTTGCAGCTGTATGAATGATTTAAAAAGTCTTCTATACACTGCTGCGGACGCAAAGTGTGCCGCTCACTTAATATTATGCAATTTTGATTTAGAACACAGCATAATTCGTTTAAATTAAAAAATATATATGTATGGAACTCGAATACTATTTTATTTCAAAAAAAAAAACATCATTTTTAACGATACATTCTTAATCAAGAGCTTAATTTAATAAAATTCAGGTGTAAATTAAACTATTATGAATAACACTTCAATCAGATGTCGTCTCTTCTTTAGAGTGCTTAGATAAAGCATGTGATCTCATGTGTACCAGTATATTGAGATTATAAAGTCATTTCTTTCAATATTGTTTAGTTTGACCGATACAGCATCTGTTACAATTTGTGTAGTCTAAGAAAGAAGTACAACTGAAAAAATATGGCACTAAATAATATTGCAAAGTAGCACATCAAACAGCTACATTAAATCAAATTAAATGCTCCAAATCATGGATGGAAAACTATTTTTCTAATAGGAATGTTAAACCTTAGCAATCCAAAAAAGTTGCCTTTTAATCGGAGACAGAATATGCCCTTCCTCTTAGTTTCTAACAATAATAAAACTCGTATTAATATGTATTGAAATATTGAGTCACTTTTGATCCTACCACCACTTCAGAAATTTTATTATATTGCTGTTGATTTATGACTATTAAGTCCTTCCTGGACATGTCACTAAATAGTAACTTACTACTCTACTACTGGATATCTAGTATATCTAATGGGGATCCTTTTACTGTGTGGATACTACAATTAATTCAAAGGAACATGATCAACCCATCCAAAAGCAGTGTCAAACAAGATTTTGAAGTCAAAAAAGAACACACACAGGGTTGCTTGTATCTTGTAGATCAAATAATGGAGGACTATGCGTCAGTGTCTCAAGTAAAAAAGCATCTTATCGAAGACACCTTTAACAACATTAGATTCTGCTTTAAAATCAAAATAAAGGGCTTCAACCTCTTTATTTTCTAGTGCTTCTGATGTTCATTTCTTCAGTTCATTGTAAACCCAATCTGATCTCCTCTTATGTAACTACCTCTTGTTAAACTCGTCCTTTTTGCACCCACACTCATCTGTTTAAGATCTACTTAGAAACTTTCCCCCAATACACAACTAAGTTTCACTTTTCAGATGTTTAGATGTGATTGTAACAATTTTCTTATTGGATTGCTCTATTATTTACAGTATTTACATACTATAATCAAAGAATTTAACTCTTAAAACACTTAAATCTTGTACTAGATGTAAATAAATAATAAAAGAAATAAAGTTCTGTTTGTAAATCCTTTATTTCTTCTACATTAAAAAAGCTATTATTAGCATATTAAATATAAAACTTAATTTCTATGTTTTCTAAAGGATTTGGCAGCCTCTAACAGTAAATATCATGAGTAATAACTCTAAAAATTCCTTTTCACACAAAAATATCCAAATTCCTTGAATTCCTTGAAAAAAACTAAAAATTGTTGAATGAAATTTGAATAAAAAAGTACAGAACTTAACGATAAACTATTTTACCGACCATTTTAAGCTGTAATTTCTAATAAGAGACATCTAGTGTGGAATACTTACAGTAAATCAGAAGGTACCTTCTTTAGGTTAAACAAAATTAAACTTCTCAACATCGATAAAATAATACAATATTTAATGATATTACTCTACACACATAAAAAATAGATGGTGTAATGTTGATAAAAATAAATAATTAGTAATGTGATCTGTTACTATAATTTAGGCAACTTATTCTACTTAACTGTAAAGGCGGTTGCCTATACTAAATTTAAAATGTGTTTTCAATTATATCGCTTATTTTGCAATAATTAAATATTCATACGATTTTCTTAAAGTAATTTACGAAATTCTTTGGAAATTATTATCGATTTTATTCCATAAAATTCTGAACGTACTCCAAGATCCCAATTATGTGGCGAATTTCACGTTATTTAGCTGTCATCCTTTTAATTCTTATTATAATAACCTATAAATATATCTTGATAAATTTGCTATACGATTATAGCGTCGATTTAATTAATTTTTCATATAATGATTAAATAAAATAATTCGCAACAATCATGACAAATATTATTAAAATACTCAACGCTGGTGTGATGAACTATATGAAATCTCTAGCTTTACAAAAGCATATAGCAGCTCAACACCATGCCAGCGATCAAGATGGAATGGATAGCATCATCTTCGTTGAACATCCTCCAGTTTACACGATAGGTATTCGAACTAAAGATTATACCGAGGAAGATCAGGTTCGATTGCAACGAACAGGTAAAACCAGGTTTGATTTTTTATGTAATATTGCGGATATTTAGGTGGTTACGTAGGTGCTGAATTTTACAAAACTAACCGTGGTGGTTTGATTACTTTTCATGGACCCGGACAACTTGTTGTGTACCCGATATTGAATTTAAAACATTTTAAACCAAGTATGAAATGGTATATCTGTCATATCGAAAAAACTGTTATCGATGTATGTACAAAATTTGGTTTAAAAGCTAATACGTCTCCACATACAGGTGTGTGGATTGGAGATAATAAGGTAGGAGTTTATTTTATGATTACGTGTTTTGTAATTATTTATTTCAATTTAGATCTGTGCGATTGGAGTTCACGGTAGTCGATTTGTTACTACACATGGATTAGCGATTAATTGCTGTACAGACCTTGAATGGTATAAACATATTGTACCTTTTTTAGCGGTATCAAAGATAAAGGTGTTACTACATTAACGAAGGAATTAAATAGAGTTGTTACGGTGGAAGAAGTTATTTGCCAATATTTTTAGACTGTTTTAAGAAATATTTTAATTGTAATTATATAGATTATCCACAGGATGAAAAAAATAAAATTAAGCTTATAACTCTTGTTCTTAGTTTTATTCATACAACCCATCTAATAAAATAAAACCGATTTAATAAATATTGATAATATTTTTTTTTTATTAATTTAGAATGTAAAATTAATTAGTAAAATAGTTTTAAACAGAAAATTATAAATTATATTCTATTTTCGTTGAGTGACCTCTATTAACATTATTATAAATAATTTTTAAACATCACCTTTTAGGTATTACTGTAAGATGGCGCAGCGAGAAACGATACAGTTCTGTGTATTTGGTTGCCTATATAGTATCACATTTAGAATATATTAATTATTTTTAAACTTTTTCAATTAGAATAAGCATCATATGTACACAAATTATATTATTAGAATATACATGAAAAAGTCTAATAAGGACTATTAGTATAAGGAACAGAATATGAAACTGTACATATCATTAAAAAAGATGCAATATGACATTCATTAAATATAATCCTGATATTGAGATATTAAAAATTCTTAAAAATGGGTTTTATATTATAGGATATTTTTCCGAAAATTGTATGTATTATTTCTCAAACAAGTAAAACAAATCTAAATACTAACATCACCTTTTACGTTTTTCTGTAAGATGGCGCTGCGAGAATGATTCGATTGTGTATATTCGGTTGCCTATATAGCAGACATTAGTAACGAAAATCGTGTTTTGAATACCTACATTATTTGACAAACTTTTTCGTTTACAATAATTCTAATTTTTTCTTTCTATTATCGCAAATTTTAACCCAGGTGTTTTTAAAAAATGAACAATGTAACGGCTATCAAATTTGACATGATCGGAAAGCAATACGACCATACAAAAATTGTAAAAAATGTACCGTTTAAAAAACAAAAATTGTGTGCCTTTGCAATTCACTTTTTAGAATAACATATTCCGGCTTTATTTCTTCTGTTCTATAACAGCCCTGAGCGGAAATTATTCCAGTCTACTCCACTCAGCATAGCAAGTAGGAATGAAGTCTTTTTTATTACTTTTGGAGTGCCATAAGGTACAAATTTGAATCCTTTGCTATTTAATGTGTCTCTTTGATTATAACGACTGTTGAAATAGAGAGAAAAAAGGAATAATAACGTGATAAATACCATAAAATAAGACAAATTCATACTTTTAAATAATCTTTATTTTCTGAGAGAGAATTTTGAACGAATAATCAGCAGTTATACAAAACAAAAACGAAAATTCGAACACAAAAAAATATACATCCTCATCATACACGTTTTCTTTTGTCTCTAAATAATTGTAGCAATAACCGACACATAAACTGAAATAAAAATCTAGAAAGTGGGAATTTAAAGCGGAAATAAAAATATCAACATAATTATGACCAAAAAAGAAAAAAAAATAGAGGGGGGGTTGGGATAAATTAAAAGGTATAACGTTTATAAATCGCGACAAGTTTTACCATTAATCGCATCAAGCTAATTGTAATAATAAGTATAATAATTACATCATCATACGATCGATATCTCCATTAAATTACTCCAATAATACCATCGATTCATTGATATTCTACCCAATACACTATTTTCAATATTAATAAATTAATACCAAAAATATCATATTAGATAAACTATCAAATAAAATCAATGATTTATACATATAAAGGACCAGAAATAAATAAATCCTATATATATGCACATCAGTCTTTAACAGAATTCCACGCGGCTAGGTAACTATATAACTTCGATGTCTCTTCTTCTACTGTAGCGGATATAATAGGCGGTCCATTACTGTTATGAACCGGAGATATAGGTTGACCATCGAACGCCTCGTTCGATACTTCGATGACTATTTTACCATCCAAACTCCTCGGTTTATTTTCGGACGCGTTCGTATGGAAAAACTGGCTACGCAGAGCTGCCGCTGTCGACGAATATTTTCGCGGTTTCTCCTCGACGATCGGGGTGCCGATATCCAAGAATATACTATCGTTACTCAACGTATCTGAAGTCTTATCAGCGGCTGCCCGCGAGAACGTAGCTCCCGCCGATTTATTGCAGGATCTCGCCCTGAAACTGCAACTACTACCGATACTGGATTTTTCAGCGCTGCAACCTTCGTAACCGTGGGTCGCTATGAAACTGATATTATCGTCGAAACGTACCCTCTCTGATATACAGTCTTCTCCGGTAGTTACGCAACTGCAAGAATCACTACCGTTGGTCGCCTAAAAATAAATACGTTTTAATTAAAATTAGAAAAGAAACATTATTATTAAATTAGTCGGGCGATCCTAATCAACCATCCTGTATAATGTTTACCTTATAATTGAGCATAGATCCGGCTAGAGCCCTAGTGGAGGCAGCGCCATCATCAGCCAAGCTAACATTCACAGATTTATCGGATAAACTACTGATACTGAGCCTCTGCGCTGACGCTAGATCAGCTTGAACTTCTAGTTTGTGACTGGTGGCGGCGCCGACGCTTCCCGCCAAAGCGACGGTACTCGCAGATTCCCTGTCGACATCGCGTAACAATTGACTGCCGCTGGCCAAACTCGCCTCGCCTATGGAGGGGTTGGCGATGCGCGAACTGACCGCGTCCATCGAAGTGCTATCCGTCGGATTTCTCGTGGAGATGATCTCGTTATCGTCTAGGATGCCGGTGGCACCTCCGCAACCCCCGAACGGCATAAAGAGACTGGTACCACGCCGTACACGTAGAATAATAAGATTGGTACGCCTATGCCGACGGCTAAACCGGCCAAAATTGGAGATATTAATACCTGAAAATGGAAAGAAAAAATATTTATTCTCCCGTCAATTCGGTCCTATATAATTAAATGAAATACGATACCAACTCACATATATACGTTTACAGATTAATTAAATGGATAACAATATTATATCGGGAAAGACAACAAAGGGAATCGCCAAACAAACGGGAGATATCGTATATAGAGCCCAGTCTTTCATTTCGTTTTAATCGTTTTCCCATTGTCATCGTCGTCAGAACAAAAAAGACGTATCCTCCGCACGGGAGACAGAGCTATAATCCGCAACAATTTAATAAAATTGGTCGACAACAAAGGCGATGTTGTTAAAGGACCATAAAGGCACGCATATACACACATTTAACGGCCGGAGATGCGATCGATAACCTTTTGCTTTCAACAATTGTGACGTCGTAAACATAGACGGAAACGAATCAGTTAGCATTCATCGTCGAACTTGGAACGGTCTCTCATGCATAAAACATAGATCGACAATGGTAGTAGAGGATCCTACTGAAAAGTCCCCTGTACAACACACACGCGTATCACTCGTTTAATAAATAAAACTTTTATAATACCTTCTCGATGTGTTCAGTTTTTTCTCTCCAAATAAAAATTTTTGTTTAACCCGCTTTAACCCGCTCCAATGAATATAAAATATTTATCAAAATTGTATCTAATTGTTGCGTTTTTAGATTATCCGATCAACTTTAAATTGGTACAGGAACACAACAGTTAAACTGTTAGTATCTATAACTTTTTTTTTTTTTTAAAACTAAGTTTATGCATTGATGATATTAAAATTCTCGATTGCTGGTGTCCCGATTTTTCCTGCGAGAAGTGTACTAAGTGTATTAAAAAATAAGTATAGGCATAAATATGTAGGTGAACAAATGATACGTAACAGAAAAAACACATTTATTAAACAAAATTGGTTCAACACTATTTTAATGCCCGAATGTAACATATTTTCGAATATCCTGCTGAACAAAGTTTGATGTGGATGCCTCATAAAAATGTTCACACTTATTGAGCAACTCAAAAATAGTAACTAATACATTTTCTGCAAATGGAAGACCGTGACGAATCGTTTCAAATACGGCAATCATTTCCATCTTGGAATGCCTGGGAATTTGTATTTCTTCTGCCTCATTATCTTATTCTTGATTTTCACTTACTTTCAATTAATTTAAGATGTCGTCATCTGATGGGTATTCTGCTACAATAACGTCTTCATCTACGTACAACAATTCATTCAGAGAAACTTGGTCATTTATTGCACCTGTTGACTGTAATTGGTTCCAGCAGTCCTCCATATACGGTAATGCACTAACTTCTTTCACCACAGACTTTTCAGAGAAGCCAGCTTTTATGCAACAGTTCTTTATTGTTGCTTCCGTTATTTTGCCACACCTTTGCTAATTCTGATATGCATATTCTGAGATTAATCGTATTATCAACAGGAAGATTGTTTTCAAGTGTGAAAATAAGTCTCTTTAGAATCTGCTTTTGGTAATGCATTTTGAGATTTTTTAGGATGCCTTGGTCCAAAAAATACTAGCTTCACATTTGTTAACTTATTTGCTCCAGAAGAAGCATGTGCAGGGCAATTGTCTATAAAAAAAAACAACTCTCACTCGTCATCCATGATTTCTTATTGCATTGATAGTCGACTTCTAAGGACTAGACTCCTTTGAAACATCTTCGCTGCTTGTTCTTTCCAATTACTAAAATTTTGAATTTTTCTTTTCTAGACATATTTGCGCAAACGGCAACAGTTATTCGTTCTTTGCGGTTTTTGCCTCCAAAAGACTTATCATCTTTAAAAGTGAGCGTTTTGTTTGGTAGACATAAAAAAAATCCAGTTTCATCCATGTTAAACACATTATCTGGCTCATACTGTTCTGAAATTGATTTTAAAATTGTGGTTTTCCACTGGTTACAATCTGCTGCAGAAACACTTCCACTTTCTCCCGAAATAATCTTTTCTTTAATGCCGTGACGCCTCTTAAATTTGTCTAACCAGTCAGAACTTGCTTGGAACTCTTCATGTCCTAACTGTTGTGCGTATTCCACTACCTTTTCTTTTTATGAGTGGTCCTGAGGTAGGCATGTTTTTATCTCTTATCATCTTCAGCCACTTGAGAACTGCTTCATCCACATCATCGTATTTATATGTTTTTGCCCTTTCTCTATTGGGTCCTGCAATTTCATAATTTTTTAAAACCGATTCCCGATTTTTTTATTATTGTTGACACTGTACTGGGTGGAATTCTAAATTTTTGCGCAATACTCGCGTACCCAGTACTTGCGTACTCCATTAAGCACATCTTTTAATAATGGTACTTTTAGAAACATTTCTATGCAGAAATTTCACGGGACTAAAACAAACTTCGATATATAGAGAATTTCGATATATAGAAGTTCGATATATGGAGGTCCGACTGTATTTTGTTGTTGTTTGCACAAAATCCACTGTCAAACCGAAGAAATTAACCTAATCTTTCTCCGGTATCGACTTTCCATTGAATGGTATGTACCATCTTTGGCAATTTAAATGCGAATTTTTGAACGGGGAATGTAAATAAAGGCTGTGATTTTGTAAATAATGGCTTTGCTTTAAAGTGAATTTAATTACTCTAAAGAAGTTTATCAAAGCAGTACTCTCTTTTAGAGAAATTAAATTTGCTTCAAAGTATACCCTTTTTTAGTAAGTGGAAATTCCTCGCTGAAAAATTCGCATTTAATTTGCCAAAGATGGTACATACAGAACATTACCACCTTCCATCTCTACAAGTGAAAATCGAACTAACCCTGTCTTAGACGTTTTAGTAAGAAACAAGAAACATCCCTGGCGATTGAATGCTTTTGTGCCACTTCGTAGATCAGTGTGCCCCATGCAGATCAGTTTTTTCTTTATTACAATTCTATTTTATCTTACTTAATTTTTGACACCCAACCTGCGCAGCTATCTTTCTTTTTTATGTATAATAATGTAAACATTGTGCCATTACAACCACAACGACCAAAACGTATTGACTCCTATTACAATTAATTTTTAATTGATTTAACTCCTGCAATATGGAGATTATGATCGTTAACATCGCTTAATGAAGATTGAATTAATTAAATTTGGCGCCCAACGTGTGGGGACAAATTTCGTTTTTGTGTGGGCAAAAAAAAACTTAACCTTCTTTTGCATTAATAATAAATTTCAACGGCAATAAACGTAAAAAATCCAATTCTACCAACCTCCCTTTCCACCGAAATTAAAAAATTACATATTGAAAAATAAAAAAAACATTTCAGAAGGCGAACGAGAGAGGGAGAAAAAATTTTATTTACGCAAAATCCCATGGTACACACGAGTTACAACGTCTACAGGTCTACAGAACACGGTCCAACGGATGCACTATCGATTTCGGCAAGCGGTAGAGAGTAGGGTGAGCGCGCCTGGATGAGAGAGTCCGTCGACAAGAGAGACGCCACGCCCTTCCAGCCTTCCAGCGTACGTACACACATACACGGCAAACGCAGAACCTTAGCCGCCGCCACCAGTACCGCCTGTCCGAAAGAGCGGAACGGTCGCGAACGCGAGAGAGCATGTTACGGTGAAGATAGACGATGTCGGATAGCGAAGAAGAGAGTAGCAGCGGTGCCGACTGGCCGGTCACCGAAGAATGGCTCCAAGCAGTACTGAAGAGCCACCACGAGGATTTACCCGATCCGTCTTCGATTACGGTTTTGGATTTTACCGTTAGGCCGGGTTGCGAATCCGGCGAGAGCGTCTTGAGCGATATCCTGGCGGTCGCCGTCAAATATAGACTACCCAACGATCCCGCTGAGGAGAAACATTCGTTGAGTTTCATCGTCAAGTTGTTACCGCAGGATCCTTTCAGTAGATTCTTCGTTACCGAGGCGCAATTCGATCTTAGGGAGATTAAATTTTATACGCAGGTATGTTAATCGTGTTGGTCGCCAAAAATTATTTTAGAGTACGAAATAACGTTGTTTAAAATTGAATTAATTCGATTATTATGACTAAATTTTGCGTCAATATTATTCTTAGAATTATGACATAAAACCACAGTACCGCAAATATTAAAATTAAAGTTTTTACGAATATAAATTCATTTTAAAGCAGCATAAATGGATGAAACACAACTCGTATTGCATTTAGCCGTTTCAAATGATAAATTGGTTCGTCGCGCTCTGAAGCTTAACGAATGATGTCATCTCTAGCTCGTGAACACAATACAATTCACCATTTAAAACACATCCTAATTTAAACCAATTATAATTTACAGGTAGTTCCCGACTTGGAAAATTTCAAATCAAAAAACTTGGCACCCAACACAGAACTAGAACTTCCAATTCCAAAATGTTACTACGCCCATTACAACGCCGGAGCGACAGAACCGGAACCGATACCACCAGAATCCGTCCTCGTACTCGAAAACATCAAACCTCACGGTTACGTGGGCGCCGACTTTTCGCGGGGTTTAACTCTACGCCAGACTAAAGCCGCCGTCGAATCGATAGCCCAAGTGCACGCCTTATCTTTATCCCTGAAAGTTAAAGAAGGCAAATTATTATCGGAACGATACCCTTTCCTATTCCAAACGACCAGAGCGTCCGATTCCTATCAGCAATTAGTCGAAAGGGGACTCCCACAATTAGCCCAATTTCTCGAGAAGAAAACTGGGTTACAGAGCGTGTTGGATGCTCTAAATAACTTGCGAACGAGCACTAAAGAGATTATAGAGAATCTATTGAAACCGGAAGAACCTATGGCGTTGATAACGCATACGGATTTCTGGTGTAATAATCTGATGTTCAAGGACGAAAAGGATGCCGAAAAATCGACATGTTGCATATTAGATTGGCAAATGGTGACTTACAGCAGGCCAACTAACGATTTAGCCCTCCTATTAATAAGCTCAGCTCCCGCTGAATTAAGGAGATTGCACACGGAAACTTTACTAGACGATTATTGGGACACCTTAAGAGCAAGCTGCACCAAACTCGGTTTAAACATCGAAACAGAATTAAATTACGACAGGAAGAATTTAGGCGACGATTATAAGAGATCTCAATTGTTAGCTTTGCTTTTATGCATCGGATCGGTTGATGTGGCTTTAGGTGATCCTCTCACCGAAGATAGACTTTTGGAACTTTTAAGAGACCTGCATAACGATGGATTACTCACTCCTGATATCGTTAATAAGGAACAACAGGAGTGATGGGGGAATCAAAATCTTGTGATAAATTGCAAATTGGCAATTGGGAGAAGGAAAAAAAACAAAATTAAAATGGTTGGGATTTCGGGAGAAGTGTTGCTCAATCTTATATACATATTTAGTGCAAAAAAAAACTGTGACAAAGGGATTTTGAATTTAGTGATAAAGATGCAAGTGGAAAATGCTTCTCAATTACTTAAATGTGAGCTTCGCAATGTGTTCCGTGCCAATTACTCATTAATATATAAATTATATTGTATTATATCACCACTTTTAACGATTAAATTAACATAGTTTTTAATTTTATTAAGAAGGAAAAAAAATAAATACACTTTTTAGTATTAATGTACCTCTATTATACTATATTATACGAGAAATTTTTCGAAAAAAAATTAAATTTAATATTTAATGGGATTGTCGAAAAATTCGTTGCAAAAAAAAAAAATAGTAGGGCTGTAAAATATGATCATATTGATTATATCGACATGCTGAAAACACGTTTTATTAGGTTTCTGTAAAAGTTAAAGAGACTATTAATAAAGTGATCGATGCAATTATATCTTGTTTGATCAATATATCCTGCTATCCTTTACCCAAGAACTAAAATAGATGTTGCATAATAGTACATAATAACGTTTAAAGATATACGAATGGTTTGCAGTTTTTATAAAAAAATAACCTAAATCCGAAGTGGAATGTATTACACTCAAGGTTTCGCTACTAATATAATGGTTAATGACTTCTTCAGGAGCAAAAGTGGGTGACCTACCCACTTTTACTCCTAGAGGAGCCACTTACTCTGACCGTGGAAGCCTTCGATATCGGGGTTTAAAAGACGTCACAATTTGTCTTGGAAAAAGCCTCAGTTTATTGAATCTGGATCTTGATGAAATTGGATTTTATAACACTCCTTGAATACTTCAGGAATTCAAAGCACCTCCAACATTTGAATAGATTTCTGGCAACACCCTTTCTCGTACTTTTTTACAGCATCTCAATTTTGCAATCATTCAAATCATTGTGGGATCAATATCTTAGGTACCAGATGAGAAATCATTAGGGGAGGAAACTAGCACAACCTGTAGGTGAATTGTGGCTTTGAAGTAAATCCTAGGTGTTTTTCCATTACTTTTAAATACAACTAGAGAAGAATGTTTGACAAAACTGCAACTCAAATTATTGTAAATCACCGAGCTTTAAAAGACAAAAACGAGAATTGTTTGCTCGTTTTTTGGTGGACCTTAACAACAAAGTATGGGAGGTTACCCCGGAAATCTTCATTTTAAAGATTTAGTTAAAATGTCAACACATAGTCTAAAACTGGATCATTTCACTTAATCAAAGCATCATTATAACGTTTAAGGCTCGTTACACACAAAAAGCTTTTAGGAATCTTTTAAACTTATCGAAGTCCAAAATTTAAAGAACTATACAGGGTGTAAGGAGTTTGATTGCCAAAATTTTCTCGGCATATAGAGCAAGTAAATAGGATTTAAAAAGTATATTATGAAATAGGCGTTAAAATAAATAGTTTTCCAAAAAAACAAAAGCAAAGTTCTAACTTTTAAATCGCGCTATCTTAGGCAGTTGTAAGTGTGAATTTTACAATGGACTCATCACGTAAATACAAAGAAAAAATTGTTATCGAAGTTTGTTCTACAATCCGACGTTTCGTTTCTGAGTAATCACCATCAACTTAATTTTTTGTTTTAGACATTTTTTGAATGCCACTAACGTCGTTTATACAACCTCCGATATAATTTTTAACCTTTAGTTATGTATTTATTTTTTTAATTTTGTTTTATTTTAATAGAAAAGACATTTATGTTGATAACTATGTATTCAAACAAAAAAAAAACAAAATTAAAAAAAAATAGAAATAAATAAAAGTTAAAAATTATATCGGAGTTTGTATTAACGACGTTAGTAGCATTCAAAAAATGTTTAAAACAATTTTAGTCCATATTTAAAAAAATTAAGTTGATGGTGATTACTCAGAAACGAAACGTCGGATTACAAAAATTTGGACACCGTTGGATAGAGCGGAAAAAGTGGCAATGGAAATGTGCAATATGTGTTTTGAAATTCGATCAAAAATAAAGTCAGGAAAAAATAAAACGATTTTCCGAAATTTCGGTTTTTCTCGGATATCTCCGGAACTACTCGGAATATTAAAACTTTCTAAATGGCATATTATTAGCCACGTAAATGAAGTACTTTTCCCTAATTTAATCGACCCCGTATCTCTTACTGTTTCCGAATCCCCATGCTGTTCATTCTTATCTTGGAAAAATACGTTCATTCAGAAAAAAAAAAACAAATATGTCTATCAAATAGGTTTTTTCATTTCTTGTGAAACAGGAAACAAACACAAATTTTGTTTTTAAACGACTCCCTGTATATTTTTTTAACATTTTCCGATCCCCCCTTTCGATTTTAGTTTAAATTCTTATTTTTCATTTAAAATAGGACTCCGAAACACTTTATTTTTATTGGATTTAAAGCAAATTTTTCTTGAAGTTCAAGGTATCAGTTTCTGGTTTAATAGGAAATAAGAAAAGCATATTTGATAGTACCATCATGTTACGTTTTTCTTGAATGACTACATCAATAATATCAAGGAGTCCGTAGATGAAATTTAGTTGTCTACCATAAATTCTTCTTAGAAGAAAGTATATCCAATAGGGTGATAGCTGACATAGCAAAAAAATCTAGAACGCAAACGGATTTTCATTTAAGTTAGGCACAAGCAACAGGAATTCTGAAAGAGCTAAAAGACTTTATCGCAGTACCTGATCAATTAATAATGATAGTTGAAGATCAAAACGAATCCAATCCAAATTTCTGAATCAAATCACTTAATGACGTCTTCTTATTAGCTGAATAATTAATTAACTGCTTCGTTGAACGGAAAGAGGAGCAAAATTCAAAGATGAGAAGAAGAAGGAGCTTTTTCAAAAAAGAAAACAACCTTCTGTAATTCGGTTTTTTTAGTGATCCCGAATATTTCTTATATTCTTATGTTTTTTTAGTGATTACTTAGTTAGTTAGCAGAATCGGCATTCACTTTAACCGATTTTTTGAAGATGATTAACTTTCACATTTACTAGGATTACATTCGAATTCCACATTTTCCCATTTTGAAAGAAAAAAAAAACTCCACTCCATTGAACCGCACGCTTGTTATACACCTCGCGGATAGCACCAAGCTCTCGTAAGAGAGCGAAAAGCGGATCAATAAACACACCCGACCACCTTCCTAATAACGTACTGTATATACTAGAGTATTTTCCCCGGCGCTTTTATCCTTGTATATAGTACACGACCGGGAGAGAAGTTTGAGGGCCAGGAGTTATCGCTTTCCTGAATTAAACGTCAATAATTCAAGGATGTAAAGTAGAAGAGATCTCCGGTGTACACATACATACATACATCGACGTG
Organism: Holotrichia oblita; assembly: GCA_023690525.1. Classification (NCBI taxonomy): domain Eukaryota; kingdom Metazoa; phylum Arthropoda; class Insecta; order Coleoptera; family Scarabaeidae; genus Holotrichia; species Holotrichia oblita. The sequence continues at coordinate 11,367,787 of CM043020.1, read as the reverse complement.
AAGAAGGTGTAGTACTTGAACGATCTAGTTCTAGGGGGAGGAACTCTCCCGAGAGCATTTTTCGCGGTCCTCCTCCCTCCCTCCACCACCCAATCGGATGCACGGCGAATTAACAGCGTGAATGCAAATCTTGCGATGAATGAGAAGTTCGTAGTTATTATGGGTGAGATAAAACGAAGTACTATCTTGTTCTACTTCGAATCGCTTTCAGCACGTAATATAGAGGAATTTTCTTTCAATAACAGGCACGTTAAATACTGTAAATAATTTCCGAATAAGTGTTTAAATCTTAAGCATAGCAAGAAATATTTAATAATTCAGAACTAGAAAAATATCGTTGTTATCTATTACTAATATAAAAGTATCGGTTTAGTAATGGAGCCGTGTGGAACTCCAGGAACTGTAATTAATCTGAGAGGTATGAAAATAATCAATTCGATATTTGATTCTGTGGTATTGCCTTGATGAATGGCTTCATACTTCAATTTAATCAAAGATAATTAAACTTAGAAACTTTATTTTGTACAATGCCCCTAAATATCCGAATGTAAGAGAGCTATGTATTGAACTGATGACTATAATATTTGTAAATGTCCAAAAGATACTGTCTTTTAAAAAAAAATTGCACATTATTTACGACATGAATTATAAAACTAAATATTCTTTCCAGTTCTTTAATCTTTTTTAGATTTGATACTGAATATTGAGGCATCAAAAGATATGAAAAACCCATTCCATGAAAACCCAAAAACAGATCGTACAATAAAGACTACAACTGTACAAGTGCAGTTGATGATATTTAACTTCACTATTTATGAAACATCGAGGAAACTATCGTAAAAAAACACTTATTAAGTGTTGTTCTGGACAAAAAAAAATTCTATTGAGTGTAATTAAATGCAAACCACCACAAAACGCATTTCAAAACATGCAAAAATATTTAAGGCCTAAAGAGTGTCTCATTCTTATTTATGATTCGTTCAGAAAACTTAAAAAAAACTAATAATAATAATAATGGGCTAATTAATCATTATAATCTTTTGAATATTGAATTGGAAATATAACCCGAAAAAATTAACTGATTGGAGTTTTAATAATAATTATGTGATATTTCTTCTGAAAAGTTTGACAAAATTATATTATTTTTCAAAATAACGAACAAAGTTTTGTTTTTCAATTTTGTACCAGAATATACAGTGGTGTGCAAAAAAATAGGGACACTTTTTATTTATTGATTAAGTTCTTTTTTTGGGTATCTAAATTAATTTTACATGAACCGTCAGCTCTTGCTTAGTACTAAAATTGTGTACAGCTACTAATCCACGCAATCTGAGTGAACTTTTTGGGAAAACCTCAAATACCAAGAATAACAGATGTGCAAGTCATAAATCTATAAATTTAAACTTTAAAAGTGAAAATATAATTCGTAAGTAAATATACATAAATTTATAAATTGTACCTACTTGGAATTTCAACTTTTTGGCTAAATATGGGACGAAGAAGAACGCAATCTTTTTAAACAACTTAGACAAGATGGTAAAAATGATACAGCGTTAGCAGATATTTTGGGGGGATATTTGGGGACTGAAAAACCTGGTGGACCAAAAAAGACGACTCCCCGAACAGATTTAAAATTTAGCGAGAAAAATTCTTTTGCCACGTCAACCACTATCGGAATTGCAGCTGAATATCGATAGTTCTACTATTAGAAGACGACTTATCAAAGTTTCCCTCTTAAGTAGACGAAATATTCGTCAGAGAATACAGTTTGCGAATGAACATGTAGGATGGGCAAAGGAGAAATGGCAAAATATATTGTGGAGTGGTGAAATCAAAGCGAATTTATTTGGCTCTGTTAAAACTGTAAAACATGGCGGAGGCAACACAATGCTATAGGGTTGCTTTTCCTGGAATGGTGTTGGTCCAATAGTATGGATAAAAGAAAAGCTTACTCAAAATGACTACGTCCGTATACTTCAACAAGAAATGCTTCCTTAGCGAGCAGCGAAAGCATGGTTTGATGCCAATAAGGTGAGGGTAATGCAATGGCTTTCCCAGTCACCTTAAACCCCATAGAACATCTATGGGATGATGTCAAAAAAGCAATTAGTGGCATCTGCGTTAGAAATAATGAGCAACTGAGGCAGACAGCACAAGAAGCTTGGAAGTCTATTTCCGTTGAAAGATACCAATGTTTGGTGGACTCTATGCCCCATCGATGTCAAGGGGTGTTAGAAAATAAAGGCAGTACTACTAAATATTAATGTTTTATTTTAAAAAAATGTTTCCTCTTTACATTTTGTATTGTATAGTTGAAATTTAACTATTGCGTAATATTCTTAAACAAACTTAATGTTTTCTTTGTTTGATGTTGTAATCATTCTTAGTTGAATCGTAAATTATTAAATTATCTACATAAATATTAGCGTATACCTATTGTTTTTGCACACCTCTGTATAACGTTTCTGTTAAGCAGAATCATTCTCCATTGTTTCCAATATGAAAACGTTGTTTTACATAAGCCATATGTGTGTTAAGCGTATTTACAATTTGGCAACTGTCAGGACTATTTTAAATTTAAGTAAATTTGCAAGAGAAAATTTGATCAAAAATTAAAAAAAAAGTGAGTCTACTCACCGAAGCTATAACCCCACCCACGATGGCGGCATTCCTCTTATGCTTATTGGCGTTCTTGTATCTTCCGTACAATTTACGACCTACCCACACTGGAATTCCTGTAACAATTTTCATGCATCTAATATTGTTTCTCTTAAATAAAAAAGTAATTATTTGTTTTATCATTATAATATGTATTATATAATACGAGTAAAGCCAAAATTTTATAAAAGCCAATTTCTCTTTCTAGTTTAAAAACAATTCACACATTTGTTGAAGACAAGAAGAAGAAACAGAGTAATTCTGAAAATATTTACTAATAAAATGTGTGCGTGTATAATTGTTTGGTCTATTAGCTCATTGACTTTACTAGTAATACTCTGAATTGCACCTTTACGTGACATTATTTCTTACTTCACCATAAGTTTTAACCATACTAAACTAAACTGAATATTAGTTGAGAAAAAGGTTTTGCAGTTGAACCCAGTGAAAGTACGTTTTAAAGTTTTAAAAATACTAAACTAAACTAAATCATCAGTTGAGTAAAAGTCTTCTTAGAGACGAATTTTGAACCCAGTGAAATTTGTTTTGGCGCTTTATAAACTCAATTAACAGACACTAAAAAAAAATCAAGTAATGTCAATCACCATGGAGCCTCTTAGTGGGCAGTCTGTATTGCCTATTCTTAATACCAATGTATTCAAAACCACAACTAGCCATTAAAATCATAAATTTTTTGGAGAGCAAAGCGGCTTACATGTTAGAATTTACTATCTCTGTTAACAATACCATTAGGCTTGTGTAATATTGATAATATAATATTTTTCTTATGAATGTGCACATGAAAATGTGCCTCATCGGAGAAGAAAATTCTGTAATCAGCAAATTTTTCAACAATTGATTTGGAATCATCAATGTTCCTTGTTAATTCTTGCACTAACTGAAGTTTAAAGGGCGTAGTTCCAAACCAGTAGCCTTAAAATTGATTATTCGACCACTTCAGGAAAAAAAAAACATATTTTGTATCTGCAAACAATTTTCCTTCACATTTTCAATTATGCCCTCGTCCATTGGTTGGAGAAGTGAAGTTGTATTCACTAGAAGAACCAGGCATGTTATTTTGCCATCGCAACTTTTGAATTCACAAGTGAGCTGTGTCGGGACATTGTGCATTAATAGCAGTGCTTCCTACAGCAACTGCTTTTCGGCTATATTAGCTCTAACTTGAGGCACGAATACGTTGTAAAACCATTCAGAAAAAAATGTTTGGTCCATCCAAGCATTTTTTTTTGTCCATAATAGTTCACAAGCAATGCGTTCATATTTAAATTTTGATTTACCTACTATATATAAGCAGGGGTAATCTATGATTGCCGGTGGCATTTGCACAGATCATAACAGTAATCCGATCCATTTGCTGCTCTTTCCGAAAATGTGGCAAAGCTTTCCAATTGAACCCGGTTTCATCACAATCGCAAACTTGTTCCCTAAGCCAAATCAAGGTCTATTCCTCCCCCACCCACCGACGATTAGTCACTTCCATCACGTCGCTGCCGTACAGTTATAATTTTTTTAAGACAGCGACCGATAACAGAAAATGACGGTTTAACAAGTGATGGTTAATCGAAGTTTTACTGTACCTACCATTTCCTTAATCGTTGTGCAGTAGAGTGTCCTATTGTTTTTATTTAAATTGCATTGTGTTCAGTACATTTTGGGCTAAAAATTGAGCCCCTTATTTACATACCTAATATAATTCTTTCTGTGTATTTTTCTGTAAAATAAAGTTAAGTTTAATTTGATTCAATAATTTCGAAGAGAAGAAATTGTTTCTGAATCTCAATTATCTTTATATAAAAAGTGGCTTACTCCTTTAATAATTAATTTTTGTCAAATTTTGACTTGAAATATTTCTATTACGGTTTATAACAAACTTGTCACCCCAACACTACCATCAATTCTAATGGACCATCAAAAAATATTATTTTTATCCGAATGGTAATTGTAAAATATTACTCAGAATTTTTATACAAGATGATAAACAATTGTATATAACTGAAGAATCTTTATCAAGATACTAAATTGTCACAAGATGAAACTACTCTTTCAAGATGTGGAAGGACTGTTTGACAGTTTTAGCATGTAGTAATGCAATGGGAACTAAAAAAAAATACAACTAATGTCAGTGGTAGGTTAAAGAAAGTTAGGACTCTTGAAAAATATAAACATAAGTTCGTTTTATGCGTTCTTTAGCAACCAAAATAAAAGAATGAATGAACGCCCAGATATCACATGGATGTCCAATGGACATCCGATGAATATTCACTGGATATGCCGGATATCCATTGGACGTCCATTTGAGGTCCATAAAACGGATTTGATCCATAGGACGTCCATTTGGTGCCATCTGGCCGTCCTTTGGATATCCATCGGTTTGAAAAGGACTTTGTGGACAAAAAAATATCAATAAAAACAATCCAATTGGAAAATAAATACTGGTTTGTTCGATGAATGGTTGGAAAACAAGTTTGTACCTAGTGCAAAAAAAAACAATAAAAACAATGCAATTGGAAAATACATAAGATGTGAATGTAAAACTTATTCAACACATCTTACATTCTTACATAGCTGGATCGGACATCAAAATCATTAACTATTCTGATGTTGAGTAATGTAAATGTTTTTTAAAAAGTAGATTTTTTTATTATTTACATCAAAAAGTGAGAACACACAGGAAATAGCTCTGAAGTACGTGAAGCAACACTCCGCAGCAACGCCAATGGATGTCGTATTCATCGTATTATTAAAGACGCACATTTTTAATGGGACATCCTGTGTATCTTGCAGCAACTTACGATTCTTTACTTGTAATTAAGACGTTTTCGCATGAACAAAAATCGAATTTCGAATGTTTTTTTTAATGTTATCGTAGTTTCACGCCTAAAATAATTTTTTAAAATTTCACACTAACTTGTTTTGTTGTTTTAACTCACGAGCACTTTAATATAAGTTACTCAAACATCTTAAAACAATATTTACCATCGACGAAGTAAAACAAATAACCAAACCTATAATCATCGCTGGAACTGTGATTCCTGCAACTAAAGCTATGCCTACTGGAGCACCGACCAGCGTTCCCAGCTGCCATAGAATCTTCTTCTTCCTCGACCACGGTTTCTTACCCCAAAACGTACAACCAGACGGACTACGAAATCAAAACAAAACAATTATTTATATAAGGACACGCTTTTAACGTTGGATGCAACCTTAAGTAATGAAGATCGCTTATCTCCTTCATACAGAGCCAACAGAATTCGGCCCCGCACACCGCGCACATCATATGATTGCACGAACCATCGTCTATCTTCACAATAAGCACCTGACAACGCGGACATGGTTTTATATCGTCTTCTGAAACGAAAAAACGGTGGTTAATCATCATCGATTATTACTTTAATAAAAATAAAATAATCAACTCACTATATTGAGAATCTTGACTGTAAGTAATGGAAGAAGATCGCACGTTCGGCGATCTCTGAGCTCTGGCAGCGTCGCAAGTCTGATTCGGATGCCATTCAGCCTTACAGTGGTAACAGAAGTATGAATTGCAACCGGGACGTTCGCATTTAATCTTCGGACAACTAGCGCATTCACTCGCTATCACAGCAAAACCGCAATCGGGTGCTGGACACCACCTGGTGTCCGGATCCACTGCTAGGACTCTGCGCACCATAAAATCCTCATACTTGCAGAATAAAGCTTCATCGTTGATTATACTACGAATTTCTGTAATAAAATCATTTATTAATTAATTAATCTATAATTTTATCAGCGGAATTGAAGACTCACCATTAGGGTGGATACTTTCTGAGCATTCTGGACATGTCATGCACACCCTGGATTCGGTTATCTGGACGCGAAGGTACTGCTGCAGGCAGGCGCGACAGGCTCGGTGGCCGCAGCTGGATACCTCGAAGAATTCATCCGAGGGTAAGATGACTAAACAGAGTGGGCATTCTAATGACGATTCCCCGTTTTCGCTATTCTGAAATAATGATTACAATAATGGTTAACGATGGTAATAATGCTGGCTAATCTTATCAGTTTAAAAACTTAAAATATGTAAACCGTTTAGGTCAAACTCAAACAAACCTATAAGCGTGTATGTATGCAATCTGCGTAAAAGTTCAATGTCGACTTAAAAATAAATGCGACTTCCAGAGATACGGAGCGCAAGCGAGTCGAACGTATACGATTTCGTACAACCTTCGCTGTAAAACATTCGATTATTGCTAACGTGTTAATGTTTCGTAATTCACCAAACAAACTGTGTGTATTGCGAATTGGCAAGAGAGAGGATATTAGTCCTTCTGATTAATCTGCGTTTTACGCATTATTATAAATAATCACTTCAGGGGCGCAGAATGGATTTTTTTCAGGTGTAAATCGAGATCGATATCGATATTTAATTGAATCTATGTCAAGCCGATGCAAAGCTGTTATCTATAATAAAGGGCGAACCATTAAATATTAAAAACTTAAATCACGAATTGTTATACATATAAAGACCGTTCTTTCTCAACGAATCTTTGAAAATAGCTGATTATTTCCATTTCGAATACCACTTCTCAGATCCTGCAGTTCTTCTTGCAAGGCCATACATCAACAGCTTTGTTAATGAAAAATGACTGTAGCAAAACCACGATAACTTCACCTACAGTAATATCTTACAGGGCCTACGCTGATAAGCTTCCTATTAATCGAAAAAAATTAATTCTGCAATACATACCTAAAGAGAAAATTTTTTACAATAATGTGATCCAGTGGCCAATAACAGAGACAGAGGAACGTCCTGAAGAAGATTTTTAATTTTCATTTTGACATAAATACGCTGTTGATGTAAAATAAACCCATTATAAGTAAATTTAAAGGATTTTTACCTAGTTTACTTCAAAAAAGAAACGTCCAAAAATATTTTTTTTAATAAAAACTTATATATGACAGTTATTATTTTTATTATCGTCAAAAACTACCAGTTCAAAAGTTTACTACTAGGATTCATTAATTATTTTTTCATATAATTTTAGCCTCCTGACTAAAATTAACTTTTCTGAACATAGAAATTCCCGTTTTCCAAATAATTTTTATTGGACAAACTTCATATAATTTCAGGCCTACCGATGACTTCCACATTGCAACAAATAGTCCGTAAAAAATTTTCGCTTCTCTTAAGCGACATTTAACAGTGGTTATAGAAAATTTTTGTCGGCTGGTGTTGGCGTTCTCTGATTTGTTTTTTATTGGACAAACTGCTTCGCAACTAGTTTGTTACAAATAATTCTGTATAATGATCGAAAAATCTATCTTCTGTACATTGTAGAACGTTTTGAATATCTTCTTTCAATGTTACCAACCCCCGGACTAATACGAACACTTCAAAAAAATTTTTCACGAAAATTATATAGTTACGGGCAAGTGACGTTTTAAAGTGACTGTGGTGTCTTCCTTCTCCTATGAGGCCTACCCAACTTGCGTTCCTATGCCCTTTTATCTTCCTAGAAAGCCGTTTTAGGCTGGACTTTGAGGGACCTATTAAAATTTTCATTGACTAGAGATGACTGAAAATGATAGAAATACGAAGGTGGTTTGATGATTAACTTGGTTCACACACTAATAGAGGGCGAAAATGTAATGAGTTAATATTCTCCGGTCTTAAGTCATTCTGTACTGACAGTAAGTCGTTGTTTGTCAGTCACTTAAACAGAAGTGTTTCGAGCAATAGCGAAAAATGGATAAAGTTGGAATTCGTGGTGTGATTCAATTCTTTTATCTGGAAGGGAAAACAGCGAAGAAAATTCATGAGAGGATTTTACCAACATTGGCTGACTTGGGTGTCCTTCTGATGGGTGTGTTCGACTTTGGGTAAATGAGTGTAATTGTGGCAAAACAAGCATTAAAGATGCACTACGTCCTGGAGCCCCGAAAAAGCTGTGATACCGGAAATCATCGATAAAGTCCATGATTTGATTTTACCCGATAAAAACTGTATTCAGATACTAGTATTTCTATGTCCCGGAAACAAAACAGCAGTCGAGTCAATGGATTGCCCATGGCGAATCGTCTCCAGAAAGGTCTTGGCATCAGTTTTTTTTGGGACGGAAAGGAAATTCTCCTAATGACTAAAACTGAAAACCATTACCGGAGAATGCCATGCATCGCTTTTGAACCCATACAATGACCCCGTGCATTCAAGTCGCGACGCTCAGCAAAAATTGAAACTAACAACTTTTCTGGCAGGACGAAAATTTGAGTCCAATGAAGAGGTCATACAGGAAGTAAACCAGTATTTTGAAAGCATCGTGAAGGAATCGCGAAGCTGGATAAACTGGAACTTCGAGGGGACTATGTCGAAAAATAAAGTATGTTGCAAAACTCGAATTGTTTGCTTTCCTAGCAAACCAAGTTAATTATCAAACCGCCCTCGTATGTATTGTCTTGATCTTCTATCGCTACTGTCCTCGTAATGGTAATCCTGGGAAGAGGTCTATCCGTGGTGGAGTCGAGACTGACTAATCTATTTATTAGTAGGTTTGATTGCCTGCTTCATCGAAACGATTCGTAGATCGTTTCTGTGCTGTTGGTTGCGGACAAACCAGGGGCCGCCCATGATGATTCTCAAGATATCGTTCTCTAGAGTTTTTAACTTCTTCATATGGGTCCCTGCCATGCTCGACAACGATAATTCACCATATGTGATAATGGAGCGTAAGAAGGACTAATATATCAGGAAATAAATTACTTTTTGTGCACAGAAAGGGATAGAAAAGCTTTTTTTCCTAATTAAACTTTTCTATTGTTCTGCCGACGTGTAAGAGCAATGAAGATGTTTTTCAGGTGGTGGTCGTAGTCTAGTCGTGAATCGAACTGTCACACACTTAGATTCGTTAATTTTCCGACACTATCGGGATCGCCATGACAAAATTTCATCCAGCGAATGCCGGAATCTTCGATGGAGTTGATTTTATCCAGAACCGTAAGTATAAATGATAAATATTATTTCAAGATAAGGGATATGCCAATCCAGGTAGAATGTATAACAATAATCCTTGTGTTGGAACGATGGTAATAATGACTCATCATTATACTTGATCATATTATAGTTCCAAACGTAAAGCTGAGTAAACCCTTATCGATACATTTTTGCAGAATAATAAAATACATGTTCTGCAAAGAAACGAACATAAAAACCAGAGCAACAAACACAGATTTATAAATGGAGCAACACAACTTGTCGTGTCCTTCATCGCTGAATGCACCGACAATAGCAAAAATCTCAAATTATATGCAATTTAAAAACTAACATAACAGAGCGCGAAAAATTATTATTAAACAGCATGAATGAACGTTGTGTAATATACAAAGCATTGTTTTGGATTAATTCCGAGCTTATACGACCTAGTTTATCGAAGGACGAAATTAGAAATTATTTAACAATTTAGGTTGAATAAAAGAAATTTGCATAATGCGCATACGATTATTACAAGGTTGTAATAATTCGCCTCAAATTAAAAACGATATGTCGAAAACTTACAATAGACGTGTTAGCTGCGAATACTGACGATCGACTCGTAACTTGATGGACTTCCACGCGATGGGACACACTCTTCGTTCCATACAAACATTTCTCAACGTCTTTCGATGAAGTAGCTACCTTTAGATCTACAGCATCTTTACCTATAATTTAGAAAATAAAAAATTTCATTAATTAAGGTGTAAATTAGCAAAGCCGTACAAATAAATTCGAACAACAATAGAACGTCTACTTAGAAACGCAAATTGTTTACATTTTATTAGAATAATAGCGAACGTTTTCGTGTTAATTAACACCGCAGTACGATTTATTAACACTCGAGTCACAAGTCTCGATTCTACGACAATATTACCTACCTTGATTCTTTTGCGATTTGGACGACCCAGAAGAGTTCCTGCGTTGCCGTCTTTGACCCAAAATCGGACTCGGACTCGAATAAATCAACCGCCTCAAGGAGAACCGGGTAGCGAAACCTTTCTTCCTTGGACCGGCTACGCAAGTGGGCACATCGCCTTCCAATGAATTCCTCATTGTTAAGATTTTATACGAAGATTTTTCTTAACTTATTTCCACCATTTTTTTTTAACGAGATAATGAATTTTAGCTTCTAAAAAACCCTGCAAATAAAGATAAACCCGCAATTAGTATAATTTAATTATAGACTAGGATGTAATTAGGTATAAAACTGCATGGATACAATATTGTAATTGTTAATAGTAGAGCTATTACGTAAATGTTTATGCTAGAAAAGAATTCATGCTATGTTTATTTAAAAGATTATTAAGTATACAATCGATATGCTAACGAGAAGGTTACCAGGTTTAATAGCGACTACCAACTCTTAGTAACGTCGTAAACGTAGCTTCTTCCTGAATTTTAAATTGCTTAATTAAACACATCTATTGTATTCTGATCTGCGTAAATGCATATGTTAATTGTTACGCTTTTATTGTTGCAGACTTGTTTCATAATATTATTAACAATCTTTAATCTGGACTTTGGAAAACTAAGAACAAAAAATTGTTGTCATCACGAATCCATCCTTCAAGCGGAAGAATATTGACCTGTCTGCCTTGAGTCTATACACGATGGCTGGATATGTATGTATATAAATAGTTTTTAACGTTTTTCGATAACACCACGGAGCTAAAGGTCTGAGACGACGATAGCATGTTTACGAGACTTGTGAATTTACTGCGAATACATGTTGAGTTGTTGTCCAAACTATTAATCATCATAGACGTAAAAAGGTTGTGTGTGTACGAGAGATTGCGGATTGTGTAACTTTGGTGTGTGTGTATGTTTATCCGTTGGGATCATGTTGTAATGTTTAAGCGGTTACAAATATATTATTCCTTGGAAATTTTAACGAGATAAGGCTCAAGATACTAAATCGTTCGCTAACCGATCTGTTTAACTAGACGACTATTTCAGGATTATTCCACACACTTCGGTTTTATCGATTTTCCGCAAGGGTCGACCTGTTTCCCTTGAAATTCTACCGCAGGGTATTATTTTAAGTGAAAATACAGCTAACAAATGTGATTCTCGATACAAAAAAATTACTAGAGTACAATAAATCTTGAATGACTCGCGAATTCCAATTTATTAATAACTAATAAATGATGGTTCATTACAGATAACGACGCATATTACACATGCAATCTAAATTTTAAAACAAAAACATTTTTTTAAACGAAACAACCACTACGTAATAAAAAAAAATATTTGTATTAAAAGTAATATTTCTTGAAATAACAATAATATTTAGGCCAAGAAGATGAAAGTGATCTAAAAATAAAATAAATAGATAACAAATCAGGTGACGATTGACTCAATTTGATTTGTTTTTCTTTAAAAACATCCTAATTTTAGTATCAAAACAGGAGAAAAACTTGGCAACAATTTTCTCGTCGCTAATAAGAGAATTTGAAACTTTTATTCGATTCAAATCAACAAAAAACTAGCTTGACTGGTTCTAAAAAAGACTTACGATAGCTTCTTTATACAAGACGTTGTATGTCCGTATATTTGCCCGGCTTATACAGCGTGTCCACATCGAGTGTAAGGGCTCGTAGGAACTTACCACCAACGACTCTCCTCAAGGAGAATGCGTTTACAACTATTAAAGGGGATGCAAAAAAAATTGGAAACTGATGTGATTCCGAAATATCTATGAAGAAATAGATAAAGACCTAGCAAATGTTTAATTAGGATTTGTTAAATGATTTCGTGATACAGACTGTATTTTCCACAGCAATGTTCCTAACATTTTTCTGTTAATTTCAATTTTTGCTATCATGTAAGAGTCTTCTATTTCGTTTAGATCCTAAGAACATCAAGATTAAGTTTATTTTTTATCGATTAGTTTACATAAAGTATCAAAGAAAACTAATTTTAAATTCCAAATTTTGAAATCTTCTTTTCAACCTTAAATATTATATACAGGATGAGGCATTAAAGCGTCAAAGCTCAATATATTCATTAATATTAAAGATATCACAAAAATCAGGTATAAATTTAACATTTTGTAGTGGTGTTATATTTAATAATTTTATCTCAATTCCATACTTTGAAAAAAGCTCAACTTTCATTAAAAAATATTAAATATCTCAGAAATTTTAAGGATAATAAAAATGGGAGTCCTTCCTTTTCTTAATATAAAATACAGGGTGTTCCATTTAAATAAAATGAGAAAATAATGCATTTGTGTTTTGAACCGCCCTGTACACACTTTTCGCAATATTGGCAAAATATCACTTTGCTATAAAACTGTAACAATATAAAAAAGTCATTCCAGTACAAAAAGAATTTCAACTTGTTTCATGTGGAATACACAGGACGTTAAACAAGCAATGATAAACAGACAAAATTGACCATAACTTCTGAAATACTCGGTATAACTCTATATTGAAGGATTGAGGAAGATATGCTTAATCTAAACTTGAAATAATATATAGTGTGTCCCATTTAAGAAAATGTAATAAAAATAATTTTAAAATATGTAGCTTAAGTTTTCTGATATCTAATGTCTCACCTTGTATATATTATATATAAAGGATGGACCACTTAAAATGATGCACTAGAATTACGACGAAGTTGTTAAGGAATCTTAGCATGATTGAAGTGGTGGATCTTCCTTTCCTAACTTCAAATTAATTACAGTTTAATAAATTTTCTCTATGTCTACGAATTAACAACAACAAAAAATGCAATTAGCAATTATTGTATTGTTTCTACCGTATTTTTTAATTGTCTGACAGCCCTGTTAACTTCAAGCTCTGTTATGGGAGGCAAAAATAAATTTTCTGAATATGTCAGCAAACCCGTATTACATCCTCGCTTAGAGTTCCTTTCATTCATTTAAGATTTAGACCTATAGAGGTCGATGAGGAGCACATTTTAATAACAATGTAAATTTTATAACATTCATGATGACGTCACGCTGAAATCAATTTGCATTTTATTAAATAGCACATTTATGTTTTCTATCATTGTATTATAAGAAGATGGTATTTCTAAGACATCACAATCACTTATTAAATATTTTATCCAACTACAGTGAAAATCGCTTATAACGACTCCGCTTGTAGCGACGAATCGCTTTTTGACCCAATTTTCGCATTTTGGTTGGATTTACATGTCATTACCATAGTAAAAATTAATGCTTATAACGCCTTCACATATAACGACATATCGTTATTAACGACCACTTTTTTCGTAATGCTTTTGATTTATCTATCGCTTATAACGACGTGCGAGAAGAGTGTATGGATACTTTTCGGTGAATTACCGATTTCTAAGGCATGCTTCTAACTGACGCTGACATGAGTAAATCAGTCATCCCGTAGCTTTTAAGTGTATCGTATGATTTTTACAGTCGTCATGGAATCGCGTCGGAAGCGTAAGGTTTTTGTAGAGGAAAAAATTAATTTGTGTTTAGACTCGAATGTGGTGAAGCGAATGCATCGCTGTGTAAAGAATTTGAATTATTCCAGTACATTCCACTATTTCCACCATTTGGAAATCCAGGAGAAAATAAAAAACGAATTTGAATCAAACAGGATCAAAAAGAAGAAAATTAGAAAATCTTCACATCAAGATATCGATAGTGCGCTGTTGGAATGGTTCAAAACTCAAAGAGCCCGTAGTGTACCGATTAATGGACCACTTTTGAAGGAAAAAGCAGAAAATTTTGGAAAGATTATGGGTAAAACAGACTATAAATGTTCCGAAAGCTGGATCCAACGATTTCGGAATCGTCATAACATTGTGGCAGGCAAAATTTCTGGAGAAGCTGCCTCTGTATCTACAGTTGTAGTGGAAGACTGGCTGAAAACGGTGTGGCCAGAAATTCGACAAAGGTTACGAGGATCACGAAATTTATAATGCCGATGAAACCGGCTTATTCTTTAAAATTGACTCCAGACAGAACATTAAAGTTTAAAGGCGAAAGATGTAACAACGGAAAAATGTCGAAAGACAAATTGATTGTATTATTAACCGTGAATCTAACCGGAATAGATAAAAAACGACTCCTAGTAATTGGTAAATCTAGAAACCCGGGTGTTTTAAAAATATCAAACATTTGCCGGTCGATTACAAAGCAAACAAAAATGCATGGATGACCAGCGACATCTTTACTAATTTTGTTCGTGAATGGGACTATGAATTAAGAGCCACCAAAAGAAAGTGTTATTATTAGTGGACAATTGTCCGGCGCATCCCAATATTGAAAACCTGTCGGCCCTAAAATTATGATTTTTGCCTCCAAATACAACATCGGCGTAATAAAATCCATTTAAATTTTATTATCGTAAATTTCAAGAAAATGCTCGCTGCCGTCGATCAGCACCAGGAGTTCAAAATTAATATTTTGGATTCGATAACACTGCTTTCAAAATCGTGGGAATACGTTACTTCAAATTTCGATTATTAACTGTAGTAAACACTATTTTGCTAACACAAAACAATTGTATCCTCAAACAGTTTGGCTTACATATTTGACGAAAGACGATTTACCATTGTCGGAATGGCTTCAAGTTGTTACTTGCCGAAATAATGTAATTACTGAAGAGCAATTTTCGCAGTGTGTAACAGCAGATAATAATTTGGAACGTTTGAAGAATTAACAGAAGTTGAAATCGCGGATAATGTACTGGCTAATAATATAGAAGAGAATATGGAAGAAGAAGAGGATCCCGAAGTAGACAATATCGATAGTGAATTTGAACCGCCAACGATTTTAAAGCCATTCAAGCAGTAGAAACTATAAGAAGGTTTGATTTCAATTCAGACTTTAATGAATTAATGCGTTATGTGGTATATGATCGAAAAACGTTTGGATTAAGACATTATAATAAAATTCAGTTGGATAAAGCAAGAGCAAAATTACGGATTTTTTTAGCAAATAAAGTCTGTCTACTTTAATCACATAAACATTTAGATTTTTTTTAAAACGAAATAGAATACTAGATTATTTTAAACATTTTTTACCTATGTAGTTAGTAGTGTTAAGTAATCGTTGTGTTTTATAATAAGCAAATAAATGCTTTTGGGTATAAAGTTTGATCATAATTTATGTTCCTTAAAATAGAACATCTCTGACAGGGATAGATTAAAATTAATAGTCAACTGTTTGTAAATAATATCGTTTATAGCGACTGTTTTCTTGCACCCCTTCGCAGTCGTTAACTAAGCGATTTTCAACAAGAAACGTTTGCAATTATATACAAATAATGAAATTTGATTATTTAAATTTCGCGATTTTGAAATTTCAAAGATCTTCACTGTTTGATTTCGATATTTTATGAAACGCAAATTAATGTGATATGACATTTGTCAGATTTGACTTAAATCAACTTTTCTGCCATTTGCTTATCTTAAAGTGTATCTTGATAAATTTAAAATGAATGAATGGTAAACTAAAATCTACAAAAGGTACAAAACGAATAATTAATTTTGAACGTTTGACAGTTTTTACAAGTGACATTTAATGACATATATCTAGAGACCAATTCAATCAATTTTGCGTTTTACGTAAATATATCAGGTAAATAACAATATTTGCGCGCTTCAAAATTTGAAATATTGGCAATTTCAAGAAGTTGTTGATTTCATTTCTTATTAAAATCGGTCATATTTTATACAGTTATATGTTAAAAAGTTAGCTGTTTAAAAATTTATAATAAAAATACCAATCTGTAATTTATTTTAAAATCCACATTTTTATTAAAATGGGCTTCCACTTAGAACCCTATAACTTTACCTTGTCTGATTTTTCACGTGATAGTTCATATAAGCTTTCCAATTTTACATTATTTTAAACAAGTCCGTCTGAATCTTATTATGTCTGAAGGCTATGATTTCAAATTATTTTGAAAAATTACAGGATGGCTCGAAAAAACCTATGACCCTCCAAAGTTTTATGTAGAACATCTAGTAGGTAAAGATTATTTTTTTAAAGATTGTTTGTAAATAATGAAATGCGTTTTAGCAAACTTATTTTATTATCTTTTAGCTTAACTCCGCTACTAAATCAACAAGAAACGTATGACACTATGTCAAATAATCGGGCGTTTGGTATAAAGGTGAACGAGTTGAGCGATTTCTATAAATGTCAAAGATCGTCACTGTTTATTTCGCTAAAATGGATGAAACTGAAATAATAATTTCCAAATGTCATCAACGTTTCATCATCGTCAACATCAGTCTTCAACGAAGTACAACCATCATTTTGAATGAATCCATTTAAAATCTACTTTCCGAATATTGAACTTGTTTATAAGTAACTTCAGTTTTGACACGCCCTGTATAATATTACAGAGAAGAACTTCAAATTTTTGTAACTAACAACGATCAGTTGTGCATATGCAAATTTCATTCTTTCAAATTATCCTACGTGACGTAATATCACTATAAAGTAAGATCGGTAAGATCTGTCACTTTTTTTACTTAAATTGCGAATAACTCGGAAAATTTCAATTAGGTATAGGGTATGATACATGAAATAATAATACCATAAATTCCATAATATATGTATATATTAGTCATATCTGCAGTGAATTATACAGGAACAGCATTCAGTTGTAACGCGAATAATAATTACCCAGTCTGTATGCATTAAGCTGCAGGAAACTATAAATACAACAGGAGTAATCAACATAGCAGGCGCCTCTCACGCCAGTTGTAAAATCGTTTACACACATACTTTGACCTATGCTTGTGTAAGTATGTGAAGATGTACAAACATACGTGAGTGAAATAGATTCGTGTTAGTACAATACTTTGAGTCTTACGATGATGTTATTTTTAAAACGTCGGAGTAATGAATTAAATATAAAGTCCAATGTTAGAGGAGAGTTTATTTAAAGTGATCTTCAAACAAAGAATACCGGATTTTCTTATCCCACGGATGATACTGTATATAAGATATAACATCAGAAGAATTTATATTTAAATCGACGTCCTTCTAAGTTTGAACAGAACACGACGTCCATACATACAAACATACACGTATATATACTTTTATAAAACGTTTATTACCACATAAAACGAGAATGCAAGGCCTTTCTAATATAAAAATGTCGTACGAATCGAATCTGAGGAATTCCTAACAGTCGAACGTAGTATATTCAAACACACTTGCTTCCTTATAAACATACACGACTTGCTCTATAATGACAAAACGTACACGTCGATATAAATAAATATCCTTCGACGTTTAACTTGAAGGAAATCAAGAAATAAACACATCGTTACCGAGGAATTGGGACGGTACGTAAAAACTTTCGAAAGCTCGTTTCTCCTAAAATTTGTACCAAAATCGTATCTATAATAGTGAGGGGCACTGTATTTATGCAACGGTTTAAATTTAGAACCACGTGTTCTAATTTATTGATGATATTTCGATCGAATATGCATACGGTAGCTAAAAATATTTTGATTGATTTCTAATCTAAAACGTCTCTAATAAGTGAGTAGTTCCACGTTAGGAACCGCATCCAAGAAGCAATCACGTCAAGCTGTAGTAAACAACTTCCTCTGGATTATTGCAATAGAGTAGAACTCGGATATAACGGCCATGTGATATAACGAACGCTCGGTTATAACGAACAAATCCTAAAGTCTCGGCAAAACTCCCTATTATTCTCATGAATCCCAAGAATCGACGCTCACCGAACTTTATCGAACATGTCTCAACAAGCAATAGTAACACGAATAAGGTTATGTTGTTACTGTGTTTTAGTGCAGAATGCATTCTCGCAAATCTCTTTCATTATATCCACAAAACTGGAAATTATTCGCAAATTCGAAAGTGGTTGTGCAAATGCTCAAATTTGCCGTCAATACAATTTGACAAAGTCGACTGTGTGATGAGTTCAAAACTAACCAAGGGTTGCGACAGGGTAGCTGCTTGAGTCCTACGTTATTCATCATGATGTTGAATGGGGTAAACTACAGATTGAGTATTGGAATGTAGCAACGGTAAAGATGGCAGAGTGTGCTTTTGTAGACGATTTGGCAATCTTTGAAAGTTCAGAGAAAGAACTACAAATGAATGTGGAAATATGGAATGCTGCTCTGTCTAAAGTAAATATGAAGATGGATGCAGAAAACAAAAACAAAAATAATGGTAGTATCAAGAGAAAATAGGAAAGTGAATATAACAATTGGTAACAACCATATAGAACACGTCAATGAGTTTAATTACTTGGGTGTGGTACTGGATTCACAAGGAAATCAACAGCAGGAAATTAAAGAGAGAATAAAAGCTGCAGCAAAAGTGTATGGACTGCTCAATAAGAGTTTTATTGGCAGAAAGGAAATGTCCAGGAAAACAAAGATTAAAATTTTTAAATCTATTTACCTTCCAACCCTGAGATTCGGGGCAGAAATATGGGTACTAACAAAGAGGCAAGCCAGCTCAATACAAGCTATGGAAATGAAGTAGGCGTGTAAAAGTTAGAAATGAAGTGATCAGAGAAGATTTAGGAGTACAACTTATAGAACAGAAATAACTAAGTTGGTTTGGCCACATGACTAGACTGGGGGAAATTGAGCAAGTAAGGGGAATATGGGAAACACGGATAATACCTAGAAGAAAACGAGGAAGGCCAAGGATAAAATGCGATGCAAAGAATTCTACTAAGAAAGGGGCACACAATACAAACGGCGAAAATAAAATTCACGGTGAAGCTGGTGCTATAAACAAAGGAATACCAGAAAATTGGCTAACGACAGTATAGCCAGGTACGTATACCAAAGTATTTTTTCTTGTTTAGAGAGCTTGTGTCTACGACTTTTGTAATTTAGGTATTCGGCGTCGATATGTTGACAGCACACAGCGACAAAACTGGCTTTTTCTACCGGCCTACTCCCGACCGAACCCTGTATTTGATAGGAGAAAAATGCTCTGGAGGAAAGCATTACTGCGTGGGTCTGTGCAAATATGGACGGTTCAGAAAAGAAGAAACTTTTGGTAACTGGAAAATTGAAGACGTCTCGATGTTTCAAAAACGTTCCGAAATTGCCAATATCATATGAAGCAAAAAAAAGAGCTTGGATGACAGGAGAAATTTTTTCAAATCTTCTACTATCTTGGGATCGAGAACTTGCAAGGAACAAAAGAAAAATTCTTTTAGTGATTGATAACTATTCTACACACCCTAAATTGGATAATTTGGAATGGATCGAAGTGGTTTTTCTTCCTCCAAATGTGACTTCAGTTCTTCAACCCATGGATCAAGGCATAATCAGATGCTTAAAGTCGTATTATCGAAGACAATTGCTTCTAAAAATGATTAAAACGTCGAAATGAAAATGTCCTTGCTTGATGCTATTTTAGTAATGTTGGAGACCGCTTTGGACAAAGTATCTGCAAAAACGATTTCGAACTGTTTCTGTCATGCGGGTCTTTAACGTGGATACTGGATTCACTAAGGAAGATGATATTCCTCTTCGTCAGTGGATTTTAACGCAAAGAGTCGAAGAAGCCGATGAAGACAATCTGTACCATTGGGCTCAAAACAATAACATTTATGATTTTGAAGAGCATACTTTAAACAAACATGAGAAAATTGATGAATATTTGGAATACCCTGATGATTCTGAAATCGTTAGATCGGTAATGGAACAAGAACAAACCGAAGACTTTACAATTCTAAACGAAAATGATGAAGAAGTCGAACACGAAACAAACACATTGCAAATCATAACACGCTTTGTACAGTTGTCATTGCCTGAAGAAAATGACAAGGCCCATTTTTTAGCCTCTTCGAGTATTGTAAAAAAAAAATTATTTAAAAAGCTGTTGGAAAAAAAGGAATCAATCTAAAATTACTGATCTTTTTTTGATTTTGTTCTATATACATTCTTACATATGTAACATATATATAAATAAGTATTTTCTTGTTTATTTTTATACATACTGCATACATATGTATGTATTGAATAAAAACATACATACCAAACAAGTATGTAACGAACCTCGGCTATAACGGACCGATTTTTAGTCACCTTGGTGGTTCGTTATATCCGAGTTCTACTGTATTTTAATTTATTTTTTGGTCTTTTGATTTTGTAATCCTTTCTACTATTATTGGTAATGCCAGAAAAAAAATTATCTAAATACTTAGGTAATGTAACATCGAAAGCTTTCATGGTTAGAGTCTCTGTTATGTGACCTCTGCCTAAACCCGAAAGTTCTCATTAGACGTAAGGTGACACTAAATTTGTAATTAATTAATATGAAAGATAACAGCGTCGAAAAGTCACATTACATTTCATCATTGTGATTTTCCTTTAGGATGTGTGTGTGTCTAAAAACGTCTGAGCAAACTAATTGAAAAAGATTGGACCCTCTATTTAGTCCTTCTTTTGGGTTCCTGGTTATCTTGCTCCTAGTTAATCATCGTTTGACGTCCAGACTTTGGACTACATTCAGATCGTAAAAAAATGAAGGTCCATCACAATTTAACTTTCTCTTTCTTGTAAGGTTTTTGGACATTCTCGAGAAAACGATTCTTGTGTCTTCATGGTTAAATTTGCATCAAAGTGATAAAGTGTTAAAAACAGGAGAATGTGCGAAAACACGCAAATTTAAAACTCAATCATCGATCCAAATTCGAATAAAAAAATTACTACTAATTTGATAGATTAAATATTTACATCTATCACACCGCCTGCCAGGATCCGATCGCATTAATCCGTATACTAGAAAATATTCAATGAATAAATATTTTTAGAATCCAAGTTTACTAGCATATCCCCTGCGTAATTTGATTACAAGGTGACTACGTCATTTTCAATGCAGTAAAGTTATTTTCGCGAACTATGATAAACGAAATTTTTCCCACTAATATATTTTACAATAAAAGATCCCGGTTGAATCGATTTAAAT
Source organism: Holotrichia oblita (assembly GCA_023690525.1). Lineage (NCBI taxonomy): Eukaryota > Metazoa > Arthropoda > Insecta > Coleoptera > Scarabaeidae > Holotrichia > Holotrichia oblita. Next base: position 11,346,179 of record CM043020.1, on the reverse strand, counting down.
GCAATAAACACCGTTTTAAAGCGTATAAAAATGAATACGTTCTGGTTAACTTTCTTGTATTTCCAATGCACCTTATTATAAATAAATAAACGAATAAAAATGTTAAATAACACGACAGATGTTGGATGAAAATCATGCAATCAAGCTGTTAACGTGTATGTTGTACAGCAGGCAAGGTCTACTTTTAAAAGTATACGTTCACCGATATAATGGGTAGAAAATAGCAGGATGATGAATGGCCTACTAGATTCCCGAGCAGAATCGATTCACGGTCTCCTATCTTTATTTACAAATGTTGGCCGCGATTTTGAAACAATCTATTTTGCTTACGTAAGGTTATATCTACATATATACAGGAGAACTAGAAAAGTTTCCTATTTAATAATAAATAATTTAGCTTCGCAAATGTGAATTCCTCCTAAACATGTATACAAATACTTTTATTTGTTTTGGATAAATTCCAAACATGCGTTTTCAATGAGATACTTGTATTAATAGCCACACACGTTGCTTAAAATTAAAAAAGAAACTGTAAACAATTGTATTTTCCTGGAAATCTACAATATTTCCCTAGCAAAAAAAATTATGATAAACACATCTAATTAGATTAATGTATAATTCTCAAAACAATTTGTGTTGTACTTTACATACACAACAACCTTTAAATAGGATATTTACTAAATGATACTACAACAGGAAATAACCAGCTTAACAAGTTCGTGGGCTTATCTGGAAAAACCGTTTGACGAGACTATAAGCGTTAAAACAACAAAAACAAGCGCGATGAAATTTGCAAAGCAACACGATATCCAATTTTATAAAACGTACGACGAGGACGTTTGCATAACCAGTACATGTAATTATATTAGGAAAATTAACAAAAAATATCGATTTGATGGTCATGTCATATAATACCCACGTTAATATGCATGAAATTATAATGAAATTTCCCCAAAAAAAAATTGAATCAAAAACAAATAACAAAGTTTTATTTATATAATATATTTTCCTTAGAAATGCAATTGTTTTTGCTGGCATCAACCGACATTTTAAATAGGACCTCGTGCAAATAAATAAAAGTGATCAAAGAATGTTTTGGAAAATATATTATTTCTTGCACAATTGTTTTTAACCAGGTGTTTGATTGAAATGACATTAATTATTAATTGTTTTCGGAGCTAATAAATGTAATGAATTATTCAGCTGGGTCGCTTATATGAATATTGATTACCATTGTTTTGTTCAAAGCAAGAACAAGTGACTATAATCTAAAGTTCGGACGACTAAGATTGTGATTTAATTTTCATTTAAAGCTGCCATGACAATACTATATCAAATTTGACAATTATCTGATCAATTTGTAGCCGGAAAAATTATCTCTGAAGTCCTACTTAACTGATAGAATACATTGTTTTTTTACAACGTCATCTGAGGTTATTCCATCATCAGGTGTTCCCCAAGGTTCACACTTGGAGCCACTTCTATTTGCAGTTTTCATCAATGACTTATTTACTTGTTTGTCGTACTATGTCCTCGCATATGCAGATGATATTAAAATCTATCTACCAATTGAATCGTATTGATGTCTTATTTGATTCTCGTTTAAGTTTTGCATCTCATATAGCTGATCTCTGCATTTCTTTTTTTTTTGTATTTTTATTAAATGTGTCGTTGGTTGAAGCAAAAAAGTTCTGTGAAGTGCCTCTTGTATTATGATTAATGAATAATGCACATTCCAAAATATACAGAGACGTACAGTTTTGAAGCAAGATGGTCAACGTGACAATTCCAGGACAGAGAGGGATCAAGAGTCATCCCCAGGGAAGTAACTTCTTCGGTCCAGGTAAGTACATTCCCCACGCATGTTGTTGTTAAAAACCATAAAATGCGTTTTTGAAATATTTAATTCAAGCCCATGACTGTCAATCCATTTGTTGAGATTGTTTATAGTATTTTTCACTTTAACAATATCTTTACTAGGCGACTTTGCTCTGGCATATCGCTCACGTGTAATAAGAACAATAAAGGACCCAAAATAGAGCCTTGAGGTACGCCATAAGGATTTTCACCCAATTCCGATCTATATTGTCTGCCTTGAGAGTCATCATAATTTCCAGTTTAGTCAATAGTATTTCGTGATTTACTCGGTCAAATGCTTTGGATAAATCAATAAAGATACCACTTGTGCAGTCCTTCGAACTTGCGTCATAGATCACTTCCTCCAGAAACTGAAAAATTCCACGTATGGTTGATCTGCCTTTAATGTATCCATTTTGGGAACTACTCAATATATTATGTACATACATCCTGAAAACATAATATTCGGACAAATACTAATTTTTCCATGATCTTCGATATGTTTGAAATAAAAGCAATTGAGCGATAATTTTGGAAATTGGAAGTATCTCCCCCATTTTATATATTGGTTTTACAACAGTATTTAAATTTTTTTGTTGCAAAAGAAGCATTAATCACGTGCGTAAGTGGTATCGATACTATCTCTGAGCAAAATTTCAAAACCTTCACCACTCATCCTGCCCAACAGATGATTTATTCAGAGAATGTATGGCTGCAGACACCTCTGCAGGATTAAAAGTCACATGAAGCCAGATCGGTACCATAAGGGGGATGGCATATATTCAACGAAGAAGATGCCTTAATATCCCAGAAAACTGTTGCCAGCAATTTTTTACCATATAGTTGAGTCTTTACATTTTTTTTGGCGCTGCACCCATTACATTGATTATGATTTCGTTTCCAGATCCCAGTGATGCATCCCTCTCCAATCTTGTCACAATTTGTGCCAAAAAGTCAGAATTCTTCTCTACAGTTGTCAAATGGTTTTGCAGAAAATGTCCGACTAGCACAATTTTTGCTCGAGTGTCAATAACGATGGAACTCACCTACCACGTTGACACCTTTACTAATGTTTAGCTGGAATCACTCCTCCCCCACCCTCTCCCCAACTGTTTTAATCAATCTTTTATTACGTAATATGATTGTGCATCGTCTCCATAAATCCCAATCATTCTTTTATTAATTGTTTTCGGCTGACGTCTTTTATTAAAAATCTAATCACCACCTCCTTGTAAATTGTAAAGATTTCTTGGAGTTTGCATCAACTTCAGCTGTATCATCTGTTTTTTTTTTGTTAGAACTGTTGAAGCTAAGCAAAATCCATCTTGAAAGACATAAACGTGTGCACTTCTGATTTTGTTGTGTAAGAATTCTACTGGAAGTTCTTTTTTTTTGGTAAATATTCGATCAAAGAATAGATGCTACGATTATAGGCACGACCAACCTCGGATTCATGCTTGTTTCTGTTCTTGATGTATATAGGTACACTCAAAGAAAAAAGAAGTGGGACGGTTATAATTGTAACTGTCCCAGTTCTTTTTTCTTTAAGTGTACATACTAGACCAAATAGGTTGAATTAATATTCCCCTAATATAATATAATACCAAAAAAACTAAAACACACTAATTTTGGTTTAATTGTGTCTTTGGAATCGGAACGAAATTGTCTTAATTTTTCGTCAAGCAGCACAAATTTCTCCAAATTACGAAATACAAACAAAATAATACGAGCTTTCTGAGTTTCTAGTTTAATTGCACAGGAAATTAATTCCAACTGTATATATTAGGTGAAAACGCTCACGGAAGTGGTTATTTGAGTAATCCAGTTACCTCTACTACGTTTACATTTACTGATTTCACTTTTTATTATCATTTCCTTATTTACAAATAAAACTCGAATTAGACAGAAGGTGATTAATGAGTTTTTTCCACCGGTGTTTCTTATCCTTATATTTGTTTTAAATTTAAATAAAATAGGCAGCAGCAATAGTTTCGAAATCTAGCTAGTAACTAGGAACATGTAGATACGTCACACACACGTTTCCAATTATTTTTTTCCTATTAAAGGTATATGGCTGCGTAAATATTGCTAATGTGTTTGCTGAATTGCAATTTATTCAAATCAATTGATGTTCTTCAAACAACTTGTTTGTTTTTTGACGTATATACGATAGTAAATAATTTAGTAGTTGCGTTGTTGGCTAGATATATGACGCATGTTTCTCAATAATATTACCGCAGATATACAACGTTTAATCTTTATTTATTTAAAAATTCTTTTTGTATACAACACATGTTGCTATTTTTTTTGATCGAAATTTATTTTGTCGAACGTTAGAAATATGAATCGATAGGTGAAGGTCGGATAATTGTACAATAAGCTAGGAATTTGACCCATATATTTTCGGGCCAATTATCGATTTAATAGACACACTATTAAAATGATTACGTTTTGTTTTGGCACGGTTATTATCTAACTCAGCACAATATAATTACGAAGACGTGCATTGTTCACATTTTACGTAATTGTTCTATTCTACTTTAAAAAATAAGCGGGATTTAAATTCCTCAAAATAATTAAAAATAAAATGCCGGAATTGTAATTTGTCTACATGTTTGCATCGACTAACTATGTGAGTAATAAATTAACGTTAGTGTTATGTAAAAATTCACATCAGCTCAGCTCGGTTAGACACCTAATCCGTACGAACTTTCTTTTTTTTTAAAAGGTGAAAGTGACTCACTATAAAGGTGTCTTGAATTATAATTTTAAATTGAAATGTATGGGAACTAATCAAAGACATACATACAATTGTTTATTTATTTATTTATTTAGTAACGATGCTGTTATCGAGGTGTGTTTGGAAATTATATCAAATTAAATCAAACCATTTTGAATGGGAAGATAACGTATCAGAAACAATGAAATATGTCAGGGAAAGATACAAACAAATATTAGGAGAGAAAATGAATGACAAGTGTAAAGACTATACAGGATAAAAACCTGGTCACAATGGAAAATTTTTACAGAGAAATCGACTTAAACGAACTAAAAAGAAAACAAATTTTTTTTAACAATGATTTTAACACTACAGGAAATAAATATTCAAAGAAAGGTAAGAATAGAGGCAAAGCATATGAAAACGAAATCAGAAATATAAAATAAATATTGCAGCCTTGCAAGGAGATAAGATGGGCTAGATAAGATGGTGGTAAAAAATAGGGACAAAAATGCTAATCGGAAAGTCCTGTCGATGATCTCTTCATCTCTCAAACAATTAAACCAACATTGGTTGATTTCCAACTTACCCAGTTTGTATTAAAAAAAAACATGTATGTAGATATTATTTACAAAATTAAATTCAAAAAATTAAAGTCTTTAATTGCGTTTGACTTGTCATTTAGGCATCATAAACATAAGAGTAAAAAAATTAATTTTGCCCTCTCCCCTCACATCCGGTATTTTACCTCATCACCAACCCTTATCATCAACCTAATACCTATACGATTGATGATGAGGGCTCTTAAACCTTCGAAAAACGTATCCCGATTTAATTAATTAAATGTTATAGTGTTGGTGTTACCGATGTTGTTTTATCTGCATCATACGAGTCCACAGTCCTCGAAATCACATTGATATTGAATAATAAATTAATACAGTATGTACAGTACATACTCTAGTAAATTAAAAGCAAGCAAAGCTCTCTGGATTATATCTTCTTATATAGTATATACAGGGTGAGTCACGACTATTACCTCGGTCTCTTGTGTCTAAACGCTAAAAGATATGAGCTTCAAATTTTAGTCAAATATGTAGGAAGATAAGGAGCACATTTTAAAATTATTTTCAAGTATACAGGGCGATTCAAAAAAGTACTGTATATCAAAGTTAGGTTATTTTTAATGAAACACCCTATATTGTATACAATTTTTGGATTCTACGTCATAATTTAGGATAACTTTGTTAATAGTAATATACCTATTTTCTGCCAATTTCGAGAAAATTTGATTTTATGAAAATGTCGGTTTTCTCGAAAAATTTAAAACCAGGAAAACTGTATGACTTGGATGATTTACATTTGTAAGAAATTATTTTGACAAAGCGTGCTTTCAATACGGTATAGTATTTTGATATTGACTACATGACATTAACCAAAACAATTTATATTTTTTCAACCATTAATAACTTTTTAAGATAAATGTGAAAGCACATTAAACTCCCTACCAAAAACTATAAAGATGTCTATATTTAAATGACATACTGTACTTTTTTTGAAACATCCTGTATACATACTTGCAAATAATTTTAAAATGAGCTCCTTATCGTCCTACATATTTGACTACAATTTGAAACTCATCTTTTAGCGTTTAGACACAAGAGACCGAGGTAATAGTCGTGACTCACCCTGTATATAGTCGGGCATCAAAAATCTCTTACTTTTAACATACCACGCCCCCTCACCACCGCCAGTGCTGAAATTTACTGATGCCAAAACGAAGATGTCGAGTGACAAGTCTAAAATTGTCAAACACATTTTCTTGTGTTAATTCAAGCCAGTCTTGTCGATTAAAATCATCATCTAGAAAGCTGCAAAAAATTTCTGCAAGACCAGTTTTTATCTGTGTTTCAGGACTAGGTTCTAGCCGATAGGTCTTTTCAATCTTTTAGTAGCTTACCAGACAGTCACATTAGCATTTTCAAGGTTTAGTGCCGATTTTGTTCTTGATATCTTTTGAGCAGTCATTACTTTTTGTTGTAGATTGAGTATTTCTAACAATAAAAGAATCTTTGTCGGTTTCCCTTCTATTTTTTTGATTTTATTGTACTGATAATTCTGTTTTTTTTTTCATTATTCTTATTTGTGTTGTTTTCTTAAGACTTTCATCTCTTTTAACGTGGTATCTTTCATAGCTTCTCCGCACAATAGCTTCCCCAACAACACACACATTTAAGATTCTTTTGCGCACTTGTATCTTAGATACATACATAAACTTGACAACTTTTGCATTAAGGTACCAATTTAAATTTTCAAATAGGAAATGCTGCTGATGCCAATTATTATATCATCTATCTTGCGTAAGCTTTGTCTCCACAATTTAAACTAACTCTTGTAACGTTTTTAATAGCAAAAATTACCATATCATCCGCACCTACAATACCTAACGGTGTACATTTTTCGAGAGGAGACACTCTCATTTTTAATCAACTACAAGTTTATTACAATACTCGTTTACCTTCTTTTCGATAATATAAAAATTACCAATTCTAATATTCGTAAGATAACGACGTAAGATAAAAACGGTTAAAAATTTGTAAAACAAAAAAATTCTTTTATTGTACATTAATTTACGTCGATCGGATCGGATACGTGCTAAAAAGCACCTTGGTGTGCGGATATTGACGTGTATCCCAGTTGGGAGATGATGGCATTCACGTGTAAACAGAATACCTGTTTTAAAATCTCAATTATCCAATTACATTAATGAAAATGTGTGCGGTGCCAATTATTACTATCGCGTCGGACGTGTATAGTTGTATTTTTCTCCTTTTGTTAGCAGTTTATTGACGCAGCTTTATCTCGCCTATAAAGGGCAAAGGATATATTTCAATTAGAACGTTAATGTTTTATGTAAGATTGTTATTTGAGAGATTATAGATGCTACGACGTCATACAGTCACAATATATTACAGTCGTGTTTTAAAATTTTTTGTACTAACTTAAGAAAATTGATATCTAAAACCGTTCGAAAATGTTATCGGGAACTGACGTTAAGCTATTAAAGTATTTAGTCAATTTAATACTGGTGTGATTAATTGGTTGGTAATTTCCACGATAAGGCATTTTTATGACGCAGCATAGAAGGGATATTTCACATATCCTGTTCTAGTATTAATAAACTTTTCTAACTAACTTATTTTGTATTAAGCTTCCCTATCTTTCAATTCAATTGTTTCCACGTTATCTACGATTTTGTTATAATCACGATTGTCATTACATCGTTCACAATTATATTAAATATTTAGCTCTACATTCAAGAAATTCAAGAAATTGCATATTGTAAGTTTCTAATATTGCCCATAAGAGGTGCAAAATTTTATACATTGGCTTCTTAGGGAGATAAACCTGGGTAAGAGGCGTACTATGACGAGGTCAAAACAGAGACTCGGACCTTGGAAGTCCTCGATATCGATTTATTCATCAATCTAGTTAATAACGAAGTTGGTCATTCACTAGACTAACAAGTCACAATTGAAGATCTTAAGGTTTTAGTTATAGAATGCAAAAATAAATGCTGCTAAAGCCAGTAAACAATTTAGTAGCGAAAGAAGCATTAACAAGAAGAAGCAAGAATTGGATTCCCCAAAAAAACAAAAAAAAAATTAGATTTCCCGAAGTTTCCTCCCTATTCAATCATGATTGAAGCTAATTTCTCGTAAACGGTGCAGGATTTCTAGCCTAAACTTTCTTTTTTGGCTTCATCCCAGAAGTGTTAAATAGGTTCAAGTCTAGTAGGCCAGTACATCCCACTCCTTACATGAACTTGTCAGTACTGCCGTACGAAAGCTGCACTGTATCATGATGAAAGTTTCCCCGATATAATCGATACGATTCGGTAGAATTTCTTCGATGTATTGGCCAGCTGCTCCGGCTCCAATTGCTCGATGTTTGCACCACACGAGGCATGTTTTCTACAATGCAATATTCTTCTCAATATACAGTACAAAGAGCCATTACTCGTTTAACCAACTCGACTGGTTGGGGGTCCACATTCAACCCCATCCTGACTTAGGACTTTTTCAAGTAAACTTAAACTGTCCAACTACTTTCAACCGCTTCCTCTTTTAGTTTTTTCCTCTGTGAGACATTTTACTGTAAGTGTACGACCTGAGTCGATTTTTTTGCCTTTAAATATAGACAAAATAGTTCAGAAAGAGAACAATGGAAGATGCTTTGGAAAGGAACTTCAACGAACCTATATTGAGTTCTACAACTAACAGGTTACGAGGAATACCTTTATATCAAACATTAAAACTATATATCTGTATATAATACATATGTATGAGTATGTAAAGTCTTCCAACCTTTAAATTATCCTCGGCACTCCCAACACTCAGTAAGTTACGATCCTCTTGCGATCCAACTAAACCTCTATTGAATTTAAACCCAACCGAAAAAGGAACAATATCGCTTTCTATCAAACAACACAAACTATTATCCCTCTTACTTTATTAAATACGGTCACGTAACGTAGAAAACAATTCACATACATGTGCGTGGTGGGTGCAGCTAGACTAAAAATACACCAGTAGCAGTACTACAGCACATAGAACGAGAGACAATAAAAAAAAATCTGTTTTTCTTGAATATTAATGACAAGAAAATCGGAGACCGTCAAAAGTATATTATGCGGACGCGGTGGAATACGATAACAACGCACGACGAACAGGGAAACCACTACACTGGAAGTCTGTCTCGGTGACCAACGCTATTTGCGCTGAACAATTGAGGAGTGTGGGTATACCTACTCATTATTCCGTCAGCCTTGTGTATTAGTTGCATACCCGAGATTGCGTTTTTCAATAGGTGCTCGCAGAAAATCATAATCGGATCCAGATTAGAGACGATGCATGCACGTACATAATACGAGTAAATGCGTAATACGAATTTGTTGATATAATAATAAAAATGTTTAACTTTCTTAGGTTGCAAACGTGAAAATATTTTAAATGTATATGCATTAAAACATTAAAAATATTAATATCGCGTCATAACAAAAGAAAACGCCGTATAAATTAACACGGTTAAAGCAGGGGGATCCGTTGAGAATCAACCGGCTTCACTCCCCACAAAGCCCGATAAGTCTCCACCCAAATGCCGGTAAACGACTATACCGCTATAAGCGACGAATTTGAAAGATACTCAAGGTCCGCGAAGTTGGCACCACAAAGTGGTCAAAATACGACAAAAATGTTAGAAAGGATTGATCATTTATTGAACCATTATTGACCATCAGCGATTTCGATTGACCACCTTTTGTTTAGGCTACAGCCGCTATAGGTACCCATATTTTGGGGTCTAATGGCGAAAATGCTAAAATTAGCCAATATAGACATTTTATTCGTCGGATACGATTGACCATCATTTGACCATGTTTGACCACCTTTCACATTTTCAAAATTTACAAAAAAAATTTTTTTTTCGAATACAAACACTAAAATTTTGTTGCAGAATAGGATTGACCAACGTTTAACCATGATTGACCACCAAATATTTTTTTTGAAAACTTAATAGTCGAAAAAAATGAAAAAAGCAAGTTCATATCTCCAATGAAATGACACAAACACAGAAAATGTCACAAACTCGATTTATTTTGTCGTGTCACTAAACCCAAAAAAAAATGAAAATCATCGTTAGATCACCCACCGGTTAATTTTTATCCGATTTATGTAACTTCAAGGTTGGATAAATTTTAACTGGAGTGATCCATTTCCAACTTTTTGCGGTCTAGAGACACGAGACAATCAGTCCTATCCTTTTCAGCGTTTGACCATCTCGAAAGTTTGTGAAAAATACGATAAATAAACTTGGAAACTTTTATACCTAACTTCGAGATCGAATAAAATTTAACCGGAAGGTGGCCAAACGACAATTTTCAATTTTCTGTGGTTTAAAGACACAAGAGAGTAATTTGTATCATTTTCAACGTTTGACCCCCTCTCAAAGTGTGCGAAAAATATGATAAACTCTTATATCTAACTTGTAGATCGGATAAAATTTAACCGGAAGGTGGCAAACGATGATTTTCAATTTACTGTGGTTTAGAGACACAGAACAATAAGTTGTACTATTTTCAGCGTTTGACCACCTCTCAAAAAAATTGCGATGAATTTTGAAAAATCTGTTGTCGATCGGATAAAATTTAACCGGAGGTTGGTCAAACGATAATTTTCATTTTCTGTGGTCTAACGACACGACACAATAAGTTCTATTATTTTCAGCGTTTGACCACATTTTTGTGAAAAATGCGATGCAAGAGGTTGTGGCATTTTTTTTTGCTTTTTTCATTTTTTTTCGACTATTGTTAAGTTTTCAAAAAAATTACTTGTTGGTCAATCATGGTCAAACGTGGGTCAATCCTATCCTGCAACAAAATTTTAGCGTTTGTAGTAAAAAAAAAAAAAAAAAATGTTTTTTTTTAAATTTTGAAAATGTGAAAGGTGGTCAAACATCAATCGTATCCGACGAATAAAATGTCTATATTGCCTAATTTTAGCATTTTCGCCATTAGATCCCAAAATACGGGTATAGCGGCTGTAGCCTAAACAAAAGATGGTCAATCGAAATCGCTGATGGTCAATAATGGTTCAATAAATGGTCAATCTTTTCTAACATTTTTGCCAATTTTTGACCACTTTGTGGTGCCAACTTCGCGAACCTAGATACTCAATACTTAATAGGCAGGTAGTATATATATAGTTTTGAACAACCTGTTATCTATAGCACTGAATTGAACCGAAACAAAAATCACCAAATATTGGACCATCAATCAAGAGTAGAAGTATTGTTTGTGCACAAAGATTGCATATCGCTATGCTCGAAAAAACTTTATAAGCGGCGACTGTGTCCAAGCAAAGTATTATTTTCAACAGAATAATATACCGTGTCAGAAGTTCTGCGCTGCGATGCAATGATTTTGCGAAAATAATATCCGAGTTTGGGATTAGACACCAGAATTACAGAACATAGAGCCGATTAAATATTGCAGAGAAAAAGTTGCTAAATACACCTGTCCAACAAAAATGTGTTTGAACGGCCACTGTTAAGATTTCGAAGCAGATGTTTAATTTTTAAGTTTTACAATTTCATTGCTGTACAGCAAATTCTGTTATTAGTAAGATAGTCACTCTATAATATTCCCAGATCTTTTATGTTGTATATTTCTCGGAGCTCTTTGTAAAATGCTCCTAAACTTCCCCAATTCTATTTATTTATTCATTGTATTTAGCGTTACTATTATAAAACTAAATTCACAAAGATATATTGCAAGGTTCTTAATTGCTTCAAACCTTTGCATAGAAATGTCACAATTACGATTCGACTCTCAGTATTGGGTCTCAGCGTTGGTACTGTTAGATTAACCCAAAAACCAGTTGATACAGTTTATTACACCGTTCTTCGCTCACTTTTGCTTCGTTCAAGCCAGACGTCCACCTATTGTTTTCAATTTTCACGTCTAAGTTTATGGTACGCAGCCTTATACTTCTTTCAGGGCTAGTGAATGGCGGTTAACCATGGATGCTGTAAATGCTGATTTGAATTTTCTGAATTGCATCTCTATCAAGTTTGACTGAGAGCTTAATCTAGCTAAATATATCTAGTGTTACTTTTTGGAACATTTAAAAACTGCATAGGCCTTTAATGGGTGTTTAAGTTAGTAATTTCTAGTAGACAATTACGCCATTTGCTGAGGATGCAAAGAATTTAAGATTGCCTATGGATGAATGACAGAATATATGAATTGAGTAATATAATAATAATCTCAGGACAAGTTTGAGACATCAATGCGCTAGCACTAACAAACAGTAGAATTTGAAAACTATAACAGTTAGAATATTGTTTTCTTCAACTTCCTTGTAGAAAATTTCGTGCTCCACAAAAGTATTTTTTGTGAAATTTGTTGAGATCTTGCTTTGTTCAGATATTTTTCCTTTTTTTCGCCTACCAAGCTTTAACAGGGCAAGATATCAACAAATTTGTAAGAATTTGTTTTGTAGAGCATGACATTTTCTACAAAAAAAGTCAAGGACAACACTATTGTAACTAGTTCTCGAACTTCACCAATCAGAAACGTGTTGCTGGCGACGCCATTCGCCAGTTATAGTTGTGAGAAAGGAAGACATTAATACACTAATAACTGGATGGCAAGAATGACACACAACAGCTCGATACTAGATAGAAATCGTCAACATTTTCAAAGGAGCTGTCATTGATGGATTGTTATAGGTACCTACCTATAATAGATATTGGAAGAAAACGAACCCTTGAATACAGATGCGGTGAAAGTTGACGATGGTATTAAACCTCAACAAAGTAGTGGTCCTAAAATGCACCTATGGGGAACTCCAGCTAACTAAATTCAGCGGATATGACGTAACAAACCAAATCTAAAAGCACCGAGGTATTAATTAATGCTTTATTGGTAGTAAGTTTGTGGTAAATAATAATAATAATAAATGAGGAAGTACTGATATTCCCGTTGCTCGTTCCAGATCTGCTGCTAATCTCCTACGTATAAATACATACTAACCTTTTTTACGAGTTCTACTAATATTTCCAGCGTTTAACGACTTAAACATCAACCCAATCCAACTTCACTGTTTTTTTTTCGTTCTTCCAACGATAATTGACACAAATACCTTTAAATTGCGCCCGTTCAAATGGTGAGTTAATTAAACGCACAATCAGTCGTTATTGACACCAATTTATTTTTAACATTCAATAGAATTTGTATACATTAAAAGCATGCGTGTTCACCTTTAATTCTAATTCTACCGTTTCGCAACGGTTTTCACAAGAGCCCGTGATATTGCAATGTAACGTTTCTACTACGAAATTCGTGTTAAACGAGAAGAAAAAAAAACTGATTAGTATTTTAAACTAGACACCAGGTACCTACCTACAATATGACAAACAGTTTTCTGTAATGAATCTCTTTAATTTGTTATTTACGCTGATTTTAACTGGAAAACAGGTGTAAATATTTTCGGCCAGATTAAAAGCAATAAAATTTGTTTTGTATAGGACGAAACAGTAACAAACAAATACATATAAGTACGTGTGGTATTTCACAAATCGACAAATCGCGTCATTATTAATGACTTGTCGAAGGCTAAATTTTTTAACGCATCTCGATAAATCCATGTAGAAATCATTTATTAAACTGTGATATTGCCATAATTCGCACCGGTTTTTAATCTAAATAAATCACAGGAACATATTTAATTTCTTATTTGTATTCAATTTAAAACTCCGCAGGGAATCCCCGCTACGAACATAGTCGTATTCTTTATTATCTAAAGATTAGTAAGTATTATGTCCAATAGAGCTTTGCAATTAATAAATTTTCAATTTCACTTGCAAATTTTAAAATTCCAACAATTAAACACTCAAGATTAAAATTAAAAACACGTTTTTCAATTGTTTCTGAGATGTAAGGAAATAATACAAAATACACTTTGATAAAATGAGATTACAATGTTAAAAAAAGCAATTTTAGATAAGCACTGCACAAACAATACCAAAACAAAATTAACAACAATAAACTCCGTCACAAGTAACAAGCCATTAGCATTCAATTATCTGCATGGGTCGCTCTATATAGGTACTAAAACGTATGAAATTAAACATGTTTTTTTTACGAATTTTAAATTGACAAATATTTATGTTATCCTGCAGTAATCTCTAGTGTGGTTCTCTTAAAAAAAAACTAACAAACAACAATCTCCTAAAGAACACTCACCCAGGATGGTATCTTGCGATATCAACAGGATCGGCTATATTGCAGCAATCGGGCAGTAGTCTCATTTATGTAAAAAGGAATTATGTTAGTTATACGCTTAAACTACGGACATATTCGAAATTATATACGGAACAACGTAAATCACATGCGAACACAACTCAACTCGAAAAAATACGCATTCAAACGTAACGAAACGATAACAGATTGAACTTAGTTTGACACCATAACGGCCATCTTTATTTCTTCGGTTAGGAATATTGTCACTATTCAATGTAGCCAACCGATTTTATTTTCTTCTTATTTTTTTAACGTTCGTAAGCGAGTTCGTTGTGCAGAATGATCGGAATCGAAACGTTTACCTTCGAAAACCAGTTCTATACAGAAATACCTACCTTCGGTTTGTTGGCGAGAGAAAAATCACAACACAGATTTTATATAATTCTACACTAAATCATCAATTTATAACATTTAAATTTAATTAATTTTAATCAATTAATTCAAGGTTATTATAATTTAATTTTAACGAACAAAAACTATAACAAATTAAATTATAATAATTAATCTTGTATTTATGACTGCCAGCGCCATCTAATAATTAACATATATACTTGCGATGTCAACCAAATTGCGTTCAGCCACAATTAGATGGTGGATAATGTTTATTTTTACTATTTCTTAAATTAAAAATGTAAGAAAAACTATTTAAATTAAAACAAATTACTCGATTTTTGTTAATAATAAAACGAATGATAAATCCCAATTAAATACAGGAATATAAAATCTCACCTTCCGCCATCTGTAAATCAGCAGCATTACTATAACTGAAGCTATTCCACTACCAAACCCTTTATTTGAAAAAATAAACATATTTCAATTGATTAATTTAAAATTACTATACTTTAATTTTAAAGAACCAAAAATATAAACAATTAAATTTATAATCTATACTGCAACAGACTTGTGATGTCAATCGGATTGCTGTAAGCCGTGCTTAGGTTGCCCATTTTCATTCTGTTTATTATTTCTTAATTTAAAATGTAAAAATACACCTAAATCACCTAGATTAAAATAAATTAGATTTTAATAAATAATAAAAGGAATGATGAATTAGCCAAGAATCTTGCAATTCATTTCAAAAATATCAAAACATCTCCTCCAGCGCCATCTGTAAATTAATAGCTATACTATGAACACTTTTCTTAATTATAACAATTTAAATTTAATTATTATATTTTAATCGATTAATTATTGAGTAATATAGACGAACAAAGACTGTAAGAAATTAAATTTAAAATAATTAATTTTGTATTCATGACGACTAATAGCACCAGACTTGCATTGTCAACCAGCTTGTTAGCCGCGATTAAATGGGGCAAACCGTAAACGGATTATTTTTCAATTTAAAATGTAAAAAAGACTATTTAGATTAAAATAAAATAGTTGATTTTAGTAAACAATGAAGAATATAGTAAATTATAGACAAAACTCCCAATTAAATACAGGAATACAAAAGTATTATTTAGCGCCATCTGTAAATGAATAGCCCTACTATAACAGGGGCTATACCATTATCAAATCCTTTATTTGAAAAATTAAACATAGTTCAATTTATGATTACTATAGTTTAATTGTAAAGAACCAAAATTATAAGCAATTAAATTTATAATCTATATTGCAACAGGCTTGCGATGCTAATCGGATTGCTGTATGCCGTGATTAAGTGGCCCATATTGATTCTGTTTATTATTTATTAATTTAGAATGTAAAAAAACAATTAATTAGATTAAAATAAATTAGCTGATTTTAATAACTAATAAAAGGAATGATAAATTAGCCAAAAAACTTGCAATTAAATACAAAAATATCAAAACATCTCATCTTGCGCCATCTGTAAATGAATAGCTCTACTACAACAGCGATTATTCTATTAACCAACCCTTTTTTAATTATAGCTTTTATGAATTTAATTCACATATTTTAATCGATTAATTATTGATTCATATAGATTAATATCAACGAACAAAAACTGTAAGTAACTTAATTTATAATAATTAATTTTGTATTCATGATGCCAGACTTGCAACCAGGCTGTTAGCTGCGATTAGATGGGGGCAAATTTATTATTTTTTAAATTTGAAATGTAAAGAAAGACTATTTAGATTAAAATAAAATAGTTGACTTTAGAATGATAAATTATCGAAAAAAATTTCAATACAGGAATATGTCTTATATAGCGCCATCTGTAAATGAATAGCGGTACTACATCATTACACTAAACTTTTTACTTTCGAAAAATTAAAGCCGTCAATGATAGATGGCGCTACTTGTTTTTTTTAATTATATTAAAATATCAAATTCAACATTTCTGAAGTATCTTTATTCTTTCTATTGTACAATCATAATAAATAACAAACAGTTTAATATATTATGAGTAATTATAAAAACACAGCTTACAAATTAGCACTAAAATAAAAATAAAACAGAATCAAAATATATTTGTATGCATATACAATGGTAAAATAACTTTTAATAATATACAATAAATGCGTGACTAGTCTTTCAATTTATTTTATTTTGTGTCCCGTGTATAGTTCTCCAAAAACAAAAAAAGGAATAGGCTAAAATTCGATGTCTAACAAATTGACATTTTCTTTTTTCAAATTGTTTTTCATATTTATAGGCCTGAGATTCATTAAGAGGAAAATTTTAACTCTTACCTATTATTTTATTATCGTTATATTTTGTATCTTCTATGGTAGGTACTATTATAAAACTGAATCATATAGGGAATCCCCTATTTTGATCTAAAAAGATTTTTTTGGTGGTTTGAATCTTAAAATATTGCACCTTGGTGTTCTGTTACCTGTTTAAAAAGAAATCTCTCTAATATTACTAGTGAGTGTATACCTGAATTGTGTGTAATGCACCGTCAGTTTAAAATTGTCGCCTTTAACATTTTTTAGTTAATAAATTTACTTTTTTTCAACAGATTTAAATAGACATCATCTATTCTCTTTATTATTTAGATAATTTCATTAAAATTTTGGTCTATATCCGATAAAATTCTCACTTTCTATCTTACAAATCTACGAAATATAACTCCTTTTCCTCGTATGTAGATTAAGAGTAATATTATTTTGTTTTGATTTTATTTCATCACATTAAACGTTGGTGGGGGCTTCCATACCGCAAATTATAGCTTTCATAACTGCGGCCGCCGCTAAAGACGCGTAAGGTTGCCATTCTTTCCTCCTCGTACCGTCTTTGTAATCGGAAATACCTCTGATACATATGAAACTATCCTTACAGTTCCCTAATACCGATTCGATGACGGCATCAAATTCCGAATCGAAAGCTAAAGCTCCGTATTGGCTGGCGAATTGTTGCCTGAGCTGATCGGATTTGACGATCTGACGTCCGGCTGCGATCGGTGACAGATGAATCCTCGGACAACCATCTTGCCTGTATTATTAAAAAATAATAATAATAAAAAACAGGACTTAAATTTGGATCTTGCGGAACACCCAATTTAATCGTGATTACCTTTTTAGCGGTGCTATCCTGCGGTACAGGATGAGCGACTTCGATGAGATCCCTCTCTCCAATTGACATGTAAAGTTTATCAGTCTCTGTACTAGGCGGGGTAAAATCTTGTTCCGTTTGCGATCCCAACGTTGCCAAACCCTGTTTGAGGTAACCTACCCAAGGGACGTCGCAACTCTCTTGATTTCTGGAGGCGGCTTTTAAATCGGCGGCGATCAATTGCAGGTTGGTGTTCGAGGGCCGATACGGTTTTATTTCGAATTCGTAACCTTTATCAGTCTGTTTTGCGTTGTTGCAGTATACGTAGACGTATCTGTAATTAATTCTTTTTTTTAATATAAAATTATGATTTATTTTATTTTATTTTACTTTTCTTTCGAAGGACATGATATCACAACGTCGCCTAGTCTAACGTGCTTATTATAGTCGGTATAATGTGGTACACCACCTCCAACGCCTACTAGAAAGACGTAATCGACTTTTTGAAAGGTCCCTAAGAGTCTTGTCGTTGTATTTCCAGCGGCCGTCATCGCTTCTCTCGTATGTCCAACTGTCGGTAATTTTGTGCATACTATTCGGTGAGCGCCTATATTACCCAAAGTGTAAACGTTTGATTCTCCTATAAAATTGAAAATTTAATGTTAGATATAATTTTATATATACAGAGAGGAGGATATACAGGCTGTTACAATTTCGAGCTTCACCATTGGGATTTCGAAAACGGTAACGAGGTCGGTTAAATTGGGACAAAGTTGCATTTTTTGCTGCTAAACAATAATCTGTTTTAAAAAATTTTCTATGATTTGTAGTTTTTGAAATATTTCCGAAAAACCGGAAAACACACTTTTGTTATCAATGCAATGTGACCAGTATTGTAAAATATAACTTATTCAGAATTTCAAAGAAACAGACTACAATATCATCATTGTAATACATATTTTGGGTTTTTTTTTTTAAAATGTAAATCAATAGTTAAATCTTTTGTTAAGATTTCCGAATTCCTATTTAACTAATTTAACCAAGATTTAATTTTTCAGCGATTAGCTAGATATTAAGTTGTTAATATGACTATTACTTTCTGAATATTGTTATAAGTCAATTTGTATTAAAATTCTGAAATTCCTTTCGGAAATATTTCAAAAACTACAAATCATAGAAATTTTTTTAAAACACATTATTGTTTAGCAGCAAAAAACGCAACTTTGCCCCAATTTAACCAACTTTGTATCTCTTACCGTTTTCGAGATCCCAATGGTGACCCTCGAATTTGTAACAACCTGTATAAATTAATCTGTTGCGATCTGTTTTGGCAAATAGTTTAATTTCAATTCTCTTAATTATCTTTTCCTTCCATTTCAAAATTTTTTCTTCGTTGGTGATTTTGTTTTATATTTTATTACACCACTGGTACAATATTTGCAAGAAACCTGTCACTGCAGCGACAGTGGATACAGCAGGATGGAGCTATAACCCTCCCCTCCCACCTCTGAGGAGCGTGCACCTACATATGTTGAAAGGGTATAATACGTTTTCCGATCAGGTGACCCACCTAAAAATGTTCCCGAATGATAGAGGGAAATGCAGTCATTTTTTGTGTCCTTACAATGGCATGTTTTTATCAACATGTTCAACAATCTAAAGTATCGTTATGAACAATGTATAAGACGTGAGGGTGCACATTTTGAAGGCATGCTGTTGCGATGCATTTAGATATGTTGTCGTGCTTAATTATTACATACATGTTATAATTACATATTAATCTGAATCTAATTCTGAATACTAAAGTTTGTTTTTGCAATCCAAACAATTTTAATTAGAATAAATCTGCGGGTTTTTTTGCCAAAACAGATTTACATACATATGTAATACACATTTACAAACATATTGGTAACACAAGAATTGCAAATATCAAATTAAACATTGCATTCAAGAAACTTTATTTCGGGCAGTACACATATTTTGTATAAACTTACTATGTGTTTCATTAAAAAAAATTAGTTGTATATACTATAGAAATATATCCTTTATTTATTAAAAAAACTTAGATAACCATTTACATTATAAAAACTATGAAAAATACAATACCATTACAAAAATATAATCCATAAAAATAGTTATTTACCAACAGTTTATTTCTCAACTGCTACATAACAACTTAATACGATTGGATATTATAAAATTGGATTTAACTTCTTAATAAGTGCCTCCAATGAATAGTTGCGTATATCACCAGCTCCTTTAGCAGGCGATGTAGTTACCCCAAATGACATATTGCTATGATTCGTTGTACCAAACGGAACTCTACAAGAGGGGCAGTTCTGCAGTGACGGTTTACACTTTTGACAAACACTATGGCCGCAAACCCCTATTATAATATTCTCAAGCATCGGCTCAAAACATACCGGACATTCTATATTCTGCATGGAAAGGTTTCCCGAATCGCTACCAAATCGTTTAATTTCAAATAAAACATTCACGTTACTATCGATAAAAAACAACCGAAGTTCCTGGATTGTTAAAGCTGTATTGGAAGTACCGCTTTCATCGTCAAAACTTTGCAATTTCTGATTTAAATACGTTAACTTTTTCTGCTTATCGTAAACACAGATGTCATATACATACATGGACCTTTCAAGACCAGTGCAAAAGGACTTAATTTGATGTTTAATTTTTTCACCGTCATTATATAATTGCACCAAAAACGAGTTATTCTTTGAAACGTATAAGAAATTTAACGGATTCATTTCTAGCAAATTGATCGTAACTCCTTTCTTAGAATGGATTATTTCGTTGGAATGTTTCTCCTCGAAATGCGTTTTAAGCAATAATTTTGCGTTCTCCCATTCGCAATTTGCAATCGTGCAACGAATTATTTTGTAATCGCAAATTTTTTCATGTGCATCTATTTTCTCCCATTTTAATATCGCTTTGCAGCCAGTATTCCTGTAACGGCATGGAAAGTTAAACTGTTTCGCAAGTACCTCTACGATCATCAACCTAACTCCATCGGTATCACGTTTACATCTTCCGCAAGCGATTTTATCATCGACCATTCGAATAGGAGCCACAGTCGCATAACAATTGCAATAATTACACTTACAATATTCCAAGACATCATCAGGTAATATACTAGACTGGGATGCTTCTTTCGATAGATTTGTAGTTGTTGTAAATTGAGGAGTAGATTCAGTAAATACACCCCTTCCAAATGCTTGACCAAAATGGTTAAATGAGCTTGAATTTTGCGATGTTCCAAACATTATGTGGTTTTTTTTTAATTATTACGAACACTATTGTGAAATCGTCAAACACTCATAAAGGATTAAGTACTTGAAAAATCGGGAATAATTAAGTGTCAATATACAATTTAACCAACAACAACAAAAAATAACGGATATATTTCCTCGTTTATTTTCTCTTTCTATTCAGTGCATCGTCCATAAAGCTACCTTTTATAAATTTAGTAATTTCAATTCGCATAGTTGGCAACCATTATTCTATTAAATGTCATCAAATTCAAATATATACCGATCTGTGCTGCCATCTACTGTAATACTTGTTATGAACATGTTGAAATAAAAAATGTTGGAAATTGAAATAAAATTTGCAATTCTTTGATAATGAAGAAATCCTTATACAATTACACATAAATAATGGAAAATCATGAGAAGCAAAGTCAATTTCTCGTCTATTATTCAAACGTGTTACTCCTCTATAAAACATAAGCAAAATCCCATTAATTAATGCCCTTAAATAGATATTGCAGAGTGATTTCGATGCTTTCGTGATATCATATATACATTACATAATAATATATGCACGAATGTGTGAATCTGTTGAATATAAAAAAAATGTGGAATGAGTGCACAAAGAACACAAATGTTACAAGCAACACGACAAATTAATGTGCAACTAGTCCCAGAAGCAGAGCATTTCTTACCAAATTTCGGTCGTAGAGGATCACCTGTTGGACTGCACGGACCTAATATTAGCACGAATTCGATTTTTTTAAAAATTGTTAATCTTATTTAAGCATAACTAATTTTTTAATTTAAAATTTTTAGTTTATTACAGCGACCTCTACCAAAAATTAATTAAAGCAGCAATTTAGGAATATTTTAAAATTACACGTTGACCAACTTGGTAAACAAATTAACTTGAAGCTAACTTAATACTATTTAAATGTCACATTTCCAATTCTAACCTAAAATTTGTAAAACAAAAATTTATAACAAAATGATAACACCTAGATTTAATTTAACGCAAGATTCATCGTTTCTAACGATAAATATCCGTGCACCTTATTGTAATTTAAAAGAGCTTGATGTAAGCATCGAAGAAGACAAATTTATCTTCGCCTGCACTCCTTATTATCTAAGATTAAATTTACCCGGAAATATCTTGGATAATGAACGAGCTAAAAGTTCATTCGATAGTGATATTGGACAATTTACATTTACGTATGAGAAAGAAAATTATGAAGAAGAATTTCCAAACTTAGATTTTATAACGACATTCCTACAACCAAAGACGATTGATGTTTACGAAAGTGGTCGAAAAAATTGAGGTTTAACGTCAGATAATGATGCGGAATCACAACCGTTAGGTAACGATTATATTTGTGAGAAGAAATATGGTTTTGCTTTAAGAGGTGGATACAATTTCCAGAATATTAGCAGTGAATTCAGTGATATTTTTAATATTGATCCATACAAGGTTAAATATGAAGATCGGGAAGGTTTACGATTAGCGGATGAACAAACGAAATTTGATGAGGAGCACTACATTGCGGATATAATGGATGATGCGGAAATCAATGAAATTATCAATTTAGCCTGTCCGTGGAAGGATATAAGAGAAGACGATGTTAAATTTACAGCTAAAGAATTAGATTTTTTAAAAGATTTATCAAACGTAGATTTTAATCTAACAACGGAACAAATTAATTTTTGCCATAATAGTTTAACGGAAATATTATTCGCATATTGTTATGATCGGCGGACCACATTTTATGAAGGGACATGCGAATCAGATTGGACGATATCAAATATAAGCGCAAGTTTTTGTTACTTCGATAGTTTTTCGAATCCAAAAAGTGCTATAATTTGTGCTTATAGACGATCGTTGATATATCCTTTATATCGTTCGTTTAAATTGTGCCAGAAAGTATTTGAAGATCTGAAATTATTATTAAAATTGGGTAATAAATATATTATTCGTTGTTTGATTGAGATTCACGATATATTTCTGCATGGAAGTAACGGAAGATACGTTCTTAATAAGTTATTTATTAACGATTATATAATATATATGATGAAATGTGATTTGAATGCTTGGAAAGATAGTATCGAGGTAATTGTCAAAGTCGATATTAATAAAAAGGATTTAGGATTGAATCTAGTTGAAATCGAGAAGTCTATAAACAACACCGAGTTAGTGGGAGCTTTTACAAAGTTGCGAGTCGAGGATTGTAGTGATGACTCTGATGATACTGTCGATACTGATTCTGAAAGTTCTAGCGAAACTGAAACTAGTGATAGTGACTGTAGTGTTATAGACACTAATTCTAGATGTGTAGATTCGAATAAAATTATTTGAATTAAATTTTGTTCAAAATATTTTTATACAGGGTCGTTCGAAATTTTATAAACCCATTTGCTGCTAATTTCACTGCATAATTCAAAATAAAAATTTAAAAAAATTGAAAAACTAACTTACCGACTGTAGTATACCTAACGAAAGTCTCCTTATTTTCAATCATGGCATCTACCGCAATTTTTTCGCAATACTGGGCCGTGATAATGGCGATTGTTGGTTGCTTCGAACTGACCATCGTCGGCATTTGTTTAACTACGGTTACCTGAGTGTCGAAAGATTGTTGTCTCGTGAAAGCACCATGGTCCATCGCTTTAACTAATCCTCTCGACTGGAGTTCGGCCAGATGATGCGAAACCTCTTCTTCGTCCCATTGGTTATCTCTATAATGTAAATTTTTGGGTGAATTTTAACTTCGTCCCGATGCTGGTTGAGAATTTGAATTGTAAATGATCATAGGATTAATTATTATAGAAATTTAGGATTTTTACTGAAAATTTTCGATAATCAACTTGACAATTTATTGACAAATATCAAAAAAAAATAATGGGCGGTTTAGAAATCCATTGCATAAACTTTGAATTACATAACATATGATAAAACTTTGTTTACATCGTGAAACTTAACAATGATTATACATATACAATGTTGAATAAAAGTTTGGAACAATAATTTATAAGAAATGTGCAAAAATATGGTTTAGGAAAAACATTTTCATTTTAGATTATAAATTTTAAAAGTTGAAAAAAACATTTTTAAGACCAACTTCCATTTAAATTTCCAAACTACAGACTACAATAACATACTTGGACATATCTTGTATTGTCACTGGATTAGGGTAAGCTGACTCTATCAATTCTAGCACCTTTTCCTTGGACAAAAGCAGCACATTACCAATGGAATTCTCATCAACAGATACTGAAATGCCAGAAACAAAGATAATTAAAAAATGTATAATATTTAAGTAAATTTGCAAAAAAGAAAAAATAAACGGAAGCATACGTTTTGTATTCCTTTTTTTGCATGTATTAATCGATGTAATAATAAGTATAACGTCTAGTGTTACCTTAAAAGGAATATATAACAAAAAAAAATAGAATGTTAGCACAAACAACATAATCATTAGTATTAGATATTAAAACATTTATAGCTGAAAGTTAGATTAATCTTTGAATATTGTTAAAAAAGAAATCATAATAATTCACAGAAAGCTGAGGCTGGTTTAGACTATAAAATTACCGCCGAATAGATTTCTAAATTATTATAATTTCTTTAAAAAATGAAAATGTTTAGTTAAAAATTTTAGAAATCTATTCGCAATATTATTGTTGTGTTTGTTTCTTGATTTTTTTTGTTTTTTTAATTTGTTTCGAACCTTGCAACAACAACCCAGCATTTAAAGAAAACCAAACCTGGAGAACAGATAGAAGGAGATAGCTGTATATGAAGGTAGCCTGGACGAGCTACAAGAAATAAATAAAAACTAATGTTTTACCACTACTTTTCACCTCCATAGAGATCATTATATAGAAAAATGGAAAAATTATTCTTGTTTTTTAAAATATTTATTAATTTTTTAATACATTACTTACGTGGTCTATTAGGGACTGCTGCTTCTTCCAACTGCTTTAATTCAATTTCTAATTTGCTTATGCTGAAGTAATCTCGTTGCAATAGCTTCATAATTTTCTTAATAAATCCTACATAATCTATAAAATTTTATAAATAAATGTATTAATTCTAATTAATTCAATTTACCTCTTGGAAACTCTTGTGGGCTTACTAATTCCCTGAAAAAATCTTGAGCAACCGTAGCCTTCTCGCCACCATTCGAATTATTGTGATTCGTATGG